>BMAW01118207.1:161280-175781 GCA_019974015.1 Nephila pilipes | reverse complement strand
AATAAATAAAATTCTAAATAAATATTATAAATAAAATTCTAAATAAATATAATAAATAAAATCATAAATAAATAAAAATTATAAGTTAATAAAATTAATGAAATATAAATAAATAAAATTAACAAAATATAAATAAGTATAATTAATAAATTATAAATAAATAAAATCAATAAAATGTAAATAAATGAAATTTAAATAAATAAAATTAATATAATATTAAGGATAAATTAACTAATAAATTAATTGGTAACTAAGTAACACTTGTAAGTAGATTAAAAATTATTAATTATTTAATTAGTTACTTAAAAGATAAACAAAATTAATAAATTATTAACTGTTAATTAATTAATTACTTAATTATTTAATTGAAAGGTAAATGAAGTTAATGAATTGGCAATGATAAATTTAGAACAGATAATTAAAATTTTCATTGTAAGAGGTAAACTTTATTCTTAATTCTCTATTGTCACAGTGATTAAGAACCTTTGCTCAGTACTTCGCTTGCTTTGTATTACGCTTGAACCCTAGGGTGTTCTTAAAAACAGGAGAAGAAATCTTTGTCAGGAAAATTTTTAATATGATTTATTTTTAAGATAAAAGTTATATTTATAACGAGACAAGTAATTAAAAAGAGTTTGAGGATTATTTTTCCCAATCAACTGCCTGGATGGTGGTGGGGACAAGGTTTGTGTGTCTAATTATGGAGCGAGTAGTTTATGGCTTGAATATGAGAAAGAATTAATTAGAGAAAATTTTACTACGTCACTCAGTGAAACTGAGAGAGAGGTATCTGATTGGTTTTTCCTTTGATACTATCTAATGTATACTCTACATTATCCATAGACACAACAGCAGCAACAATTCGGATTCTCGACTCTGACCTGTGCACATGTTAGTCTCTGAACGTTTGGAAAGGAAAAACTAACCAACATCAGCCAACTATAATAATTCAAAATTCCTAGCCTAATTATCGTATATTAATTATGTCTGATAAAACTGTTATTTATTGATGTAGGACATTATTCATTTATTTCATGGGATTCAAGTATTTCATTTATTCATTTCAACAGAATTTTTATCTTCCGGTATAAAATTTATTCTTTTAATAATACTTAAATATTAATAGTTAAAAGTAAAAGCTACTAATTCCCCCTTAGTGACATATTTAAATGTATTGACGAAAATAATTTCATACAGATCAGAGCTATTTAAAACTTTGTTCAGGCTCTTTCAGTTTTTTAAAGCTTTAAGTGTTGGAGAACTATTCATTCCGAATTAGAATATTTGATAAAATTACATAGAATACAAAATGATGTTCTATAACTGCTATTAAGTTCTATAGTGTAAGTAAAAAGAACTGAAAATCTCTAAGCATTCAACTTCAAACACTCATTACGCTTCGAAGCCAAACACAAGTAAAATAAATCAATTAATTTCCTAATTAGTCTTTTAAGTGCTGTAAAGTTTAAAAAATAAGTATCTGAGAGGAAGTGGGTGCTTTCCCTTTGCTAAACGAAATAAATAATTCCGCACAGAGGCGAATGTTCGCAAACATGTTTACAACCGCCTTTTAAGCGAAACCTCCCTCGCCTTAATAAGGGCTTTTTGAAAGATTGCAATGCCGCCCTCTTGGACTAGAGGGCTTAATTGATCGCAGTTAGCAAAACTCTCGGATTATGGGAGCACTTTTTCCGGCAAAGAAAAAGGATTTAAAAGCAACGAAAGATAGATTTTTGCGCGAATTCCTAACCGAACATAATTGCGGATTATATGCGGCTGTCAGAACGGGGGGAGTTTCTACCGAGATAAATGGCTTTGCTCTTCACAAATGCGTTAAGAGGTTTATTATTCCTCGGTAAGGCATTGATAGTTTTTAACAAATGAAAGAAAAAGATCTTCCCTCAACTGCGTTGGAGCCTAAATCCCCGGTATAGCGTCATTAGTTCGCATAATATTCAGAACAAATTCTTTAAAAATATCGCAGTCCTTCAACGCGATCGGTTGTCGTTTATTTTCATTGAGGAACTTAAGTACCTAAGATAATCCTTCTTTAAGTGTATTGTCTGCTCTTCTCATTAAATATTCTCAGTTTCCCTTCATGTGGAAGAAAAGAGTTTTTCTATCTGGCCATCAAAATTTCCACTTGCGAAAATGAGCTATAGGTAAGTCGGTTAATGACTTCGACTGCAAATGCAGAAATGGAGGCTATATTTCTTTCAGTTAATGAATAAAGCACTAATCGTGATATTTTCTCATTCTATTAATGAGTTTTAGGGAAACGACGCTAAATTATTTAAAGTTTAAACCTTCAGACGATATATGTGATTTTATTTCGAGATAGAAGCTTACTGAGATCATAATACGAATATTTCAAAAAAAGTTAGATTTAAATGAAAAAAAGACCACTACATTTTAACTGTCACTGAAAATGATCTGATTAAAAAAAAATATTTTTTTTTCTTCAATTCTCTCCTGTAAGCTGTAAAATGAAGTCACTGCGTGAAGTGCTCCATTCAGAAATGTTACTACCGGTTTGAATTCTCAAAATTCTAGAGTCTATTTTTATATAATGATTCTAAGAAAAAAGTTACGATAATAAATGTAATGGTATATTATATAACTAATAGATAAATATCTAGGTTTATAGAAGGGATTAAAATTGTATTTTAAGAGACTGAATTTAGTAAAAAAAATTACACTTCTAAAAAGTTTTTTTTTGTAGATAACTTAATTTAAAATTATTTAACAAAAGTCCACAAATATTCAGAAAAAACTATTCGCGTGTGAGAAATATATAAGGAGAAGCTAATTAAATTGTACTTTTATTTAATAATTAATAAATAAACATAGCACAAAACTAGAAGAAATATTTACAAGAAAATCAAATATATTAAATAAAATTGAAGGTCTGAAGAGAGCAATTAATCAACTAAATAAAGCATTTTGAACAATATTTTAAATTCTTTAAAATTCTTTGTTTACGTTTCGTTCCTTCATAATTTCGTTCTTTTTGTATTTTGGTTATCTCGTAAGAGGAAAACTAAGATCCTTTTACGCCAGCAAAAAGAATTTTTGACCTATTTCAATATGTAAATATGTTATTTGCGAAAGTATGAACAAGTAGAAACGGTCTACAATATCGAAGGTACTAAATATTAAGTGAACTTTATTCATTAGTTAAAATATATTTCAATTAGAATGTTGATAAATGTTTTATTCCACTAATGCAACTGAAAAAATAAAGTTAAAGAACAATTTCTTGCTGACAACTTAAATAGTTTGTTTACAACGAATCGGAAATAAGGGTAGTTTTTAGTTAAAATATCTCTTCATTGTATACAATTTATTTCATTGCAAAAACCAACAATTTGTGTTCAACATACGAGTGAATACGAGGGCATGACGCAAAATTTTAATTATGACTAAGAAATAAGAGAGATAACTGTAAAAAAACTGGATAAAATTTATTCTGAATATTAATTGATATTTATGTATATAATATTGTATATTATGTATATTAATACTAATTTGTTTGGGTTCTGGATGCCGTAGATTGAAGTAACCCGCAGTATTGTAAAATTTTAATTGTTTCTAAAAATAATTTAGACAGGTACTTAATTTTTATTATTTATTCTTAAGACCTTTTTACATAGTCACCATACATAGTTATACATTTCTCCAAACGTTTTTTTGACCTTTCGAAGGCTATCATTGTAGAACTCAGCAGATTGAATTCTATCTTCTACATACTGCGGGTAACTTCAATCTATGGCTTCTTGAAATCAAATAAATCAACATTAATATCTGTAATTTGCAATATCATGTACATAAGGATCAATTAATATGCAGAGTAAATTTTATTTAATAACTTCGGTTATTTCTTAGTAGTGGTTTTAACTTAACGATACTCCCCCTCCCTCGTTCGTAAAATGAGGACAATATAAATTCGATATTTCGGGAGAGGAGTATAATGCGAGCTTCTATTTATTGAATGTAAGGTAAATGACTAGTTCTCTTTTTAAAATAAAAAAACCACATATATATTACCTGTCACAATGATTCTTTGTCAGACTTTTTTTTTTATCTGAGTCCCATACAAAATCTTCACATTTTCAGTTACTGATTTTCAATTTAATCAATTCCAAAAAGGATAATGCATTGCGAACGTATTCTTTGTGATGTGCTTAACTTCTTCATGCATATCTAATGAAGGGCTGGGTTCGAATTTAGAGCTTAAAATGAGTAACAATTCATTACAATTTCAACCGACCTTTTCCTTAAATGGTTAAACAATACTTTTAGTATTGTATATATTTGCCGGTGTGGGAACGCCGGATAAAAAAAAAAGGTGGAAAAAAAGGAACTCGGAGCGTTTCAGGAAATTTTAGAACACGGGAGCCTATTAGAATACGAATAGGAGGTCCTTTCTCCAGGGACCTTTTGAATCTCCCTGATCTAACCGTAAAATAGCAAAAGCAAAGAAAGGTTAGGGGGTTGGGTAAAGGAGGGAAGAGGACTGTAGGGGAGTGGGAGGAAAAAAAACATGCTAAAGGAAGACAAGCATTGAGTAAATTACAGGACGATGTGCATATCTGAATAATTTCGGTTGCGGAAGCCAGTTCGAAAAGCAGATAGAAAGAAAAGGAATAAAAAAATTACGATGAAAGAACGCAAGAGTTAAAGGGGGACATAAGGAGGGCCAAACAAAATGTGTAATGGTGTTTTGGAATTTCCGTTCGAGGGAAAACTGATGGGCCCCCGCAAAAATGCGGGACTCATCAGTGGGATTCGATGTATGAGGGAAGTTAAAATTATTTAAATAAAATATCAGTATTAAGGAAATGCGATATTGTAACGATTCTGATGACGTTCATACTTTCGGTTTCATTTTCTTGGTAAAGAGAAACTTAAACAGCCGCAAGAAGAATTTGAATTAGAAATTAATTCAGGGCCCATGATAGCAAAGTAGATTTGGGAAAGTAATGGGAAGAGTTTTGAGTTTTTCAAAAAGAAAACATTTCACTTTCCATTTTGAAGAAAGGAAGTTTTATTTATACTACTGACATTAGAGGTATGATACACTTACACTGCGAAAATTATATTTCGCGAAGTTTTTCAAATATTTACCTTTTAGAAATATATATATATATTTGATGAAGGGAGATTTAATATAAGTACACTGTTAAGAAAAATAAATATCTTTTAAATGGTAAAAAATTTAAATTACATTGAAATATTGTTAAGTTAATTTTTTTTAAAATAGGTTTAAAAGAATATTATGATTTTTTTTATGAAAATACAAATTGATAAAATGAGAGTCATATGCTTGGAAATATAGTTTTTTCTGCAATTCTTAAGCATTTAGGCCGCAATAAAAGGAAAAAATAAAAGGGGTTCCTCGAAAAATACTATCGCGCCTGTAGGTTATTTTATATGCATGTTTCCCTGAGAAATCACTAATCAAATTTTCCTAATTAAATTCTTATTTTTTCTGAAAAGTTGATAAGCAGTTGCTAAGGCTACTTTTATTTTATGTTAAATAACAGAACTGAAACTCTGAATTTTTTTCTAAATTAAAAATGTTTCTATATTGATATATTCTGATTTCATTACATTATAAAGAGAAACATGTTTTAATATACTTCTTATTCTTGTTACAGGAAATCCATATTTTTCACGTACAAAATTGAAAATCGATCATATTGCTTAAAAAAATAGGTTTAAGAGAATATTATGATTTTTTATGAAGGCAATAATTTAGACGATGGCTGAAATGTGTTTACTGAGCTATAAAATAAGGTATGTACATGTACAGGTAATTTATTAGTATTCATTTTGCTATTGCAAAGTATTATTTTAGGAAGATTATGCTCAAAAGGCTCCATGAATAATTACAACTTTACATCAATAACAATTCTACCCCAATATTTAAATCATAGAGAAGGATAGCCAAAGAATTTCTGTCCTCAGAATATATTCGCATCTAAAGCTTTGCCATAATCCGTAAAGAAAATGAATGGCATCAAGAAGAGGAGATAAAGCAGTGGGCGATTGCCTGAAAGAATATTTGTCAGGGTCAGCAGTCCATGTAATTTCGCGTGCAAGTCCATGGCATTCCTCCGTGTGTATGTGCAGGAAACAATTACTTCTGACGTGGTCCCAGTTTCACGGCTAAGTGAATCCGGGCACACTTCAAGGAGGCTACGACTTGACCGCATTACGGATTGAGTGAAGGAGGTTGGACAGGCGAACCACCCACATGGTTCAGTGAATCCCGCCTCCAAAACAGGACTCGGAAAATATTTCATTTAAGACAAAATAAGAATATGAGAATATATTTCCCTTTATGAATCGGAGATTTACCGAAGGAAATCGTTAAAATATAATTCGATCACCGGGGGCTCATTTAGAATTTAATATGCCCTCAAATAGTTTAAATCAGGATAAATCCTGAATATAATCCAATTAATTGAATTAAAAAATTTTTCATCAATATTAAATAAATTGAATTAAATACAAAAAAAGTTAATTGAAGCAGACCCATTTTTATATACATTTCTTACTCGATCTCTCTATATCTCGCTCTTACAGTGTTAATTAAGATTTTAATTTGTTTAACTAAATCTTTAAAAAATCCTTCGTTGAAATAGTTTCTACAATGGAAACATAAAACGTTTAATGAAGTTGTTCACATAATCATTTTCTAATATAAACTATAAACTCTTTTGCCTTCATCAATAAATATAACATTATTACTACTATTTTGAATACCAAGATAAGTTTCTATCGTGAGAGATATTTAATACTTGCAATAGGACCGGCACTCCATTCATTTCCAGCATTTTTGAACAAAACAGCTGTAGATCTTCAATTGTACGAACTCTTCAACACGAATACGTCTACTTTGGAACAGTCTACTCTCAATGCTCCGGTTAGGCTGCTCCTAACGCTCCTTTTCACTTTCCCTCTTTTGTTTCGTTTTAGCATTCGAGAGAGAGAGAGAAAGAAAGGAAAATAATTCTCCCCTCAACGTGAAAGAAAATCGATCGCATCTCTTCCCCTTTTTTCGAACAACCCATGGGTCCTTGGCCGGACACTGGTCAATTTCCCCGCCTTTCTTATCAATTTATTTACTAGTCTCTAGGGTCTACCCTCCAGGACCTTAACGCAATGACCCCTGGGTAATCAGCCATTTCTGTCCAGGCCAACTTCCGCTGGACAGACTTAAGATGCCCATTGTTGCCAATAAAGGCCTAAGCCCATCAAGATCCGACCAATAGCAACGCTTAAACCTTAAGTTACCCTCATGCTTCTGTCGAGCCTTAACCAACGCCGATGCAGATGGAAATAGAGAATGGATTTCTGCCCCCCGTTTTTTTTCTTTTCTTTCGAGAGAGGGAGTCAAATGAGAAACTTTTTCCTAACGTCATTCACTGAAAGGACAATCATAGATCCCGTGAAGTAATTCGGATTCACCCGCATTCTAGGACTCCGCAGAAATCACGATATTACCTTTCTTGAATTTTATATTGTCTGTGATTTCTGTTGAATGAAAGTTACCAGCACACACAAAAAGTTCCGACATCGAAATGCGGTTTCTCGACAAGCAAGTTAAGAGTTCCGGGGAAGAAAAGTTTAGTTGGCTTATTTTTTCTGATTATTTTGACCCAACAATGTGCTTTTTCTTATATATAGCAGTAAAACGTTTTTTCATAATCTGGTTTTTATATTTCACGTTTAAATACACACACTCTCACTTCGATAATTTAATTAACTGCAACAAAAAAATTAGTTACAGCTTGCAGTCAACACCTATATATTTCCTTGGCAACCACTATTATAGTTGAGGAAATCTGAATGACTATGACCGATATTTAAACATACAAGGGATTAAATGTATACAAATGATGATAAAAGATAATTTTTAATCATCGGAAAGAAAGAAAAAAGGAAATACAACAAAATAAAACAAAAAATTTGGATATGATATGCCAAATTAAGTGAATTTACTTGTGATTTATTTGCTTAGACAGGAAATAAAATTCATTTTCAAGGTCATATCACTGTTTTTAGTTTTTCTGGAGCTTAGCAGTGTAGAATGTTGAGTGAATGAACATTTACTTTTCTTCAATTCTCTACAATCTCAGCTTACGAAAAATTAAAACTGTGATATGAAATCATCTTCATATATATCTGAGATAAAGAATTTTTAAAAAAAATGTTTAATAAAAAGTTAATTAAGACATAACTTCAAAAACTTTTCTTTTGTTTCAGAAATTTATAAGAGCTTTAAGAATCGGATTGATAATTAAATTTTCATATAATGAATTTTCCTCAAAACTGAATTGGCTAAAATGTTTTAAATTGAGCAATTAATGATATGTAATGATTAAGTAGTAGACCAAAAAATATAAGATAGTTGAATTTGAAATATTTATTTAAAATATCTCAGTGATTATATTTTTTTAAAAAAGTGCTCTAACTGGCATTTTTCTGTAAATTTTGCACATTACTAATAGAACTGGGATAAATTGTTTATTTAAATAATACATAACACTGAATAGTAAAGGAAACAAATTTCTGAGCTTTAAGTAAGATTACAGTATCTCTACGTTTTGTATCCTTCTCTATTTGATCAATAGTTTTAACTATAGCTTGCACAATATATCCCTCGAGATTTCAATGATATTAAAGTTAAGCTAACCAATATCTCAATATCTTTAAAAAGTTGAAGATGATGGTTCTAAGAACTGTTTTATAAAGATTAATGTTCAAAAAGGAAATACTTTCCTTTATTTCAAAACATGGAACAGTATTATGTTATTTGCCTTTGTTTATTAATAGATCTCTGAAAGGAAAAAGTTCTCTCCATTCAATGTTAGAAAACTTTTATGTTTGTGTACCCCAATAAAGTGAAATACTTTTAGCCGTTTTTATATGGAAAAATATTTATAACCTTTTTTAAATAAAAAAAGGGATTATGTTGAGAGATATTTCCTTAAAATACCATGTTATAAAAACTAAAACAATTTATCTAGAATTACTGTTTAGTTTAAATAAATTATGGTACCAATTTTTAACAATTAGTACTTGAAAGTGATTTTACACTTCTGTATTAATTTATTACTAAACATTTTCAACGTTATTTAAACGCAAAAAAAAATTATTTCATATTATTAAGATGCCATTACTTTTTGTTTCTGACTTATAACGTTCAAGTTAGCTTAGGAAACGCAAAAAAATATTAAATAAATACGAGTAATCTATGCAACGTAATTAAAAATATTTGTGTGATGCAGTAATTTTTTTTAAAATTGTTGTATAAACTACTAAAAAGTTGTTAAAATACTTTCTAATAAGTTCTGTGTGATAATGTCATAGTCTGCCTGCATTTTTCCTCAAAGGGAAATAACTGATATCTTTCGTTTCTAGATTACATAAGAACATGCAGTAATAATTTTAAAATAAAAAGAAGGATTATATACTTAAGTAAAGGAATAGAATTATATCAAACGAAGTACAATTTTAGTCTATAATTCTAAAAAACTGACGGTAAAAGAAAAAAAAAATTACTTATATAGCCCAATGGTTTAATATCAAAAACTTCCTTTCTTGCGATATAAATTTGAATTCGAGATTCTATTCTTAATTTCGGCAAGTATCGTAGGTTGGAATAGCGGAAGTAGTCATACGTTAAGGGAAATTGGATCTCAAAGTCTTTTTGTGAGAAAAATCGAGTATTATCGCTGTTGTCGTCTTCGTCACCTGACAGTGATTCAGAATTAAAAGGTTCGTCGTCGATAGCCCTAATGTAGTTGTGAAGAAATATTAATTCAAGTTAAACCAAAAATAATCCAATTGGAGCAATAAATATATAATGTAATTGTGTAGTTCTCAATTTTTATTTATATAAAAAGGGAGAAATTCTTTTGATTTTTTGTTGTAAAAAATACAATGCAGCCTTTAAGGCAAGATTTTTTGAAAAAAAAATCTACCCTTTTTCATGGATAAAATGATTAATTAACTCACAATACTTATTTCAGTAATAAAAGTAATACATTTTATGATTTCCATTTCAGGTGAAAACTCGTAACTTTTTAAATATTTCAAATGAAGAGTTTGATTTACGTGTAATAAAACAGTGTCTGTACTAATTTTTCTTCTATTCCAGTCTTTGAATATTCATTTATGAATAGAAAGACTGCAATGTTAATAAAATAAACAATAAGCTGTTGTCTGAAGATAATTATTTTTTCATTATTACCTTTATTATTGTCGAAGTAGAAAGAATTCTCATTTCTCTTTGTTTAAAGTTAATGAGCTTCCCACTGAATTTGAACAAGAAAAGAAATTCAGAAAAGATCTAGGTTCCTTTTTTAATTGATATTTAAACCTGTTAAGTTGAAAACACACATAAAAGAAGTCAAAATAAAGGATTTTAAAAGGAGACAACTAATTTCTCTGAGAAGACACATACTATTTAAAAGATCTCAAACGAAACACTAAGTGTGATTTTAATCTGTTATTTAGGGAAAAGAATGGCGCATAGAGTATTATTTGAGAATCTGTGGCGAAGGTGTTACTTTTTTACCACCTGGGAGGGAAAAAATACACGCAATAATCTTCGGTGCCTTAGTCAAAGAGGAGCAGAAAGAAGATTTTAGCCTTTGTCTTGGCGATCAATACCCTCTGATAAAGAAGGAATCGACCACCGATTTTTAACCCGGCTGGCTCCTCCCCTTGCTCTCTTTGCTCCTCGTGTTTCTTTCTTTTTTTGCGTCCCTCTTTCTTTCCAATTGTCCCTGGGAGAACTGAAACAGCCCAGAAAAACAGTGCGTTTTCCCATTTCAATCAAGTTCTCAGCGTCCCACAAGATCTCTACTTCGGAATGGACCTCGTTTGATACCGATCTCTCTATGAGTCCCAGGCGACGTAGACTCGGGGTCAAGCACTTCTTGTTTTTCTAATTTTAATAGAAGTAAGAGGTGTTGATTACGTGTCTCGAGTCTGAAGTTATAACCGTGGGCTGGGGCCTTCATGAGTCCCTCGGGATCTGTGAGAGGCTTCCCTTATTTCACCCGGAATACATGCCGCAGGACTTTTCTGGAGCGCTGGCTTCAAACTGGGACATAATCCGATCGGTTATGCTTGCGGCACAGCTCTTGTAGGATCAAGTTATTAGTTCCCTCGGAGGAGTTGTTTGGTTCCACTAAACGGGATGCCTTGGAACTGGGATGCTTGTTCAGCCATTAACTCTCCCTGGGGGCTATTCTCAGGAACTGAGTGGAAGAGGCTGCTGCTGCTGCTTTTACAAGGGAAATTCGCTCAGCAGGGAAGAATTTACTTGACTTTCAAATAGACAGAATAAAGGCCTGACGGAAATTTCGAAATAGAATGCAATGTTTAGCGTCGTCCGCTTAATTTCGCTTATAAGATCAGGGAAAATTATTGCCATACTTCTGGTACTGTAAACTTGCATTAATGGAGCTGCGCTTAATTAGAGGATGACCATTCCTGTTTGAAGCGCACATGTTAGATACAGAATATGAATACTATAAATCTTTTATTGTGTTTCATTAACCTAATTGGTTTTAGTAAGATTTTCAAGGGATCTATAACCTTTTAGTTGATACGAGCCAGATTGTTTAAATCACTTTTGCATTTGAAAGAGAGGGAGAGTTCCCTGATTAACTACTTAAAGAGAGATTTATAAATTAATTATAATTCGCCCTGATATTATCTTTTATAAATGAAGTGAATTAATTTGATAGAAAGAATGCATTCAAATTGAATGATCATTGTAAAAATTTTAAAAATTGTAAATATATTTAAGTGAGTTACATGCAGATGTCTAATGTTGAAATCATAGCATTTTCATTTATATTTGCGAGACAATTCAACAGCCCTCCTTTCCTTCAGTTAGATATTTTTAAATTGTTCCAGAATTATATACTTTGAAGTGTTGATGTACACATATATAGTTTTAGTTAGTTAAAATATTCGTCATTCTTATCTTTTCAGTCAATGCACTTGCTGAAGTGTATTTTTTACATAGTTATTGTTAATAATAATTCAAATGAAATGTAATTAATGTATTTACAAGGATTAATAACAAATTTTTGTGATGATTGATTGTTTATTAATGTTACTATTAGAAACATCACAAGGGCTTTTGGCGATGGACCTCGTAATTTTGAGCCTCCGTTGAGTGATGAGGTTGACACTTTAGGCAGCATCTCCCTGTCCAAACTTACACATCACACCACTAGAGGACTTGGAGCCTCGACTGTTAACATGTACCAGTCTCGCTACATGGCGGAACTTTTGTGGCATCAAGGCTCGAGCCTACAGCTCGACGAAAACAACGCCGGCCACGAGTTCATGACCATTACCATTAGACTACTGCGGCCACAAGTTTTTGTAATATGATGTTGCTTATTATTAGCAATATCATGACTGATTATGCGTATTTACCAATACAAATTTTACCTAAACTCTTAGTATATTTTAGCTTTTTAATAAAAATAAATTTAATATTATTAAAAATTAAGGTAAGGTGATATTAGATAAAATTGTTCATCACATGTATCTGTCTAGTTATGCATGTATGTAAGTTAGAGCAGACGAGAAGGATTAATATCGAAGAATAATATATTTCAAACAATTAAGAAATTGCGAATTATCTCCACCCTTTCATGAAAAATATAAAGTATTTTTTTCTGAAAAGGAAACACAGAAACAAATAAACAACTAAAATATTTGTTACTGTGTTACATTTTCGTAACATACACTAGTTTGTACAAAGCATAGTCTTTATGGTGTAATTGTATATAAGATAGAGGTTCCTAGTAATTATATTACGGTAATTAGAGATACGAGATTTGGAAAACAAAAAAACAAAACAAAAACAACAACAACAACAACAAAAAAATGAAAAAGATGAACCCTTACACAAATGCCAGGATATCAATTCTCTAAATGTTTTAAAGTATGAACTTTTTATGATATAAATTCTTCTTAAGAGATGAAGTAAGAGTTTTGAAATTTCAAAAAAAAAAAAAAAAAAAAAAAAATTGAAGAGAGAAGATTTGTATTGATTTTAAACGCTTGTGGAAACTCATTTCTCTGAAATTTAATCATCTTCATTTTCCAAGTCATACATGATGCCATTTTATCGATGAATGATATTGTAATTAATTGTTGAGAAATTGCACTCATGATCATTTAGAAGTATTTGTGCTAATCGTTTTAGTGTATAATATACATTGAATATCTTCCTAGAGGTTTTGCAATGAGTGGCGGTGTTTTTTTTTTTTTTTTACTTCTGTGCAGATCTGAAAAAATAATAGAGCTTACAGTTTCAAAACTTATTACAAATCCTGTTCAACGATTATTAAGGTATTTTTTTTATACATTTAAATATCAAATATAGAAATTATAATACTGTGGTACATATATTTAACGCTGAGCGAAATTTTGAAGGGATTTTAGAAGGACTTGCTAAGTAATATATCATCATTCCTTTACAGTTTCCCGTTCATTATATTAAAATTAATTTTTTAGAGTTTAAGAACACTTATAAAGTTCGAACACGTATGTTTATTTAAAATCTTATGTCTTTAAATTTGTTCTGATGCAAAAGCTGCCTGGTTAAGAAGCATTAATAAAATAAAAGGCTTCATCTTCTAAGTGCTTAAATACTCATTTTTAAGAGGCATATTTATCAACAATAACAACCAAAATAAAATAGTTAGAATGGCATCAAAGCTTCGAAAGCTTAAAACTTTGAAGAGAAGAAAATAGTTAAAACTGCAAGTACTTTATTCAATATATAATGAAGCTATCTACAAAAAACGCATAAATTCTTTCTATTTTTAAAGAGATTCGAAAAGCGGAAAAGAAAATGCAATTAGTAGTAATTGAATAAAGTTTATAAGTTACGATTGAACGCAACACACATTCTAACGCACGCAAACTGCATTTAATATGAGATTCACAGATGAGGTGATTCTCTTCTTCTGATTGTCTGATAGCGTGCAGCAAATAAGGCACATAAGAAGCTTAAGCTTTTTCTTAAGGAAACATTCCTGATTTTCTTTTCGGACGGAAGTTTTCTTCTTTCATACTATCTCTTTCATTAAAAATACTTCGATTTCTTTTATATTTAATAAAACTTTTAATTTAACGCTTTTCAACGCATTATAAATAATTGGACATTAAGAAGGTTGTTATACATAAACAAAGGTTAATTACTTTACGCTTACTAAAGTTTTTGTTGTCTTGTTTTGTATTAAAACTAAATATATCGGAATTTGCATAACCATGTCTTATCTGAGTGAGAACCAAAAGAGTACAAACACACACAACCGTCATTTCTCACTTAAACATAAAATACTCTTTTATTGTTACCGAATGAAGATTCCATATAAAATCTATATTTTTTATTTTGTAAAATAAAGATATTGGAATGTATTTTTGAGCTCCTTATTCAACATGTTTAA
>BMAW01118207.1:150267-161270 GCA_019974015.1 Nephila pilipes | reverse complement strand
AAAGATATTGGAATGTATTTTTGAGCTCCTTATTCAACATGTTTAATTAACATAAAGATATTGAAATGTATTTTTGAGCTCCTTATTCAACATGTTTAATAAACATAAAGAAATGATATATATTTTGTTTATTAATCCATCGTGTTACACATTTTGAGCAAATAATTCATGAAATACATGTAATATCAATATAAAAGCTTGTAATTAGGATACATGGTGGAACAAATAATAAAAATAATTACATTTTTTTACTATTCCAGTTTATTAGCAAAATTTTCAATGAATATGCAGCCACAGATCATAATTATGAATTTACATATTTACTTAAAATATTTCATACCTTAAAGTGTGACCTAAGAATTTTAAATTAAGTGTGAATATAGTGTTAGATGTAGATAAATGAATATGTAATATGAATAGCCTTGTAAATAATTTTTTAACTCTACGAAATATCATACAATCTGTTTAAATTTTATTTTTAGTGTACATACTTATAACGGTGAATGTTCATGAATAACACTGTTTAAATATTTTATTAATTCATGCTAAATGTAATATTAAATAAATTTTTTAGCTCATATTAAATATTCTGCAAATGTATCATATCTAATAAATATAATTTCTAGATTTATCTAAGATGCACGTTTATTTTAAACGTGGCTCTATCATTAATTTTCAAAACACTTATCTTGTAGATGTATGAAAGGATTTGGTATGCAAAATACACTCTGAAAAATTAAAATCAGTGGTTTCTACTTTTATTGCGTGCATTCGAATATTGTATATAAATTCTACTCGAATTGGAACTTAAATTTATTTTTGAAAAAGCTTATTTTGTTACATTGTATTCTCTTGTACATAATATTTTTTTTATGAATTACATTAATTGCTTTTTAGTTTCTTTCCAGCATTGCATAAAATTTATGTGTCCTTCACCTGTCCAAGTTAGATTACTTCAAATGATAGAACTAAATTTGATATTATTGTTCTATTTTTGATTCATTTTTATTCAAAACTTCTCAGAGTACTTCTTTATCGTTTTCATAGAAACTAGTTCATATTTAAAAAATCAGTCATGTCATTTTAAAGAAAATAGAATTATAATTATAGAAAAACTACTCGATCGATTCCAGTTTTATTCACAATTGTAATTGGAAAGATTATATTGAATTTATAAATGGTGAATACTAGCATGTAATAGACTTGTAATTTAAATATTGCAAAACATAAAAATCTTAGAGATATTATGAATAAAGGGTCAAGTCTTAGATTAGTTATTTCTAACAATAATGATAATATTAAGAAATAATTCGAGAAAAAAAAAAAAAAAACCCAACATTTTTTAAAACAACGTTTTTAAATGGTGGCAAAGTTTATTAAAAAATGATTGAAATATTAGTTAAAACTTTGTAAAAAACCTCATATCTCTCTCGTCCTTAAGATAAATCTCTCTGCGTAATTGAATAAATCTTCCATAGATGGCGCCAGGTTAGTAAAACAATTACGTTATTAAGAAAAAAATATTGAAATATTAGTTAAAACCTGTCACAAATGTCTAAATATTGCATTGTTAGGCGAGTAAGAACGATTCCCAAAGTTTCAGAGCTCTAGCTTAATGGGAAGTTGGTTAAATTAACGATTGAAAATTTGATGACACACACACACCAAGTGAAATACAGAAAAACGTTTTAGTAAAATATTAATGAAGATATAGATAAATTTTAACTGTGTGTGCGGAATTTGGCTATTAAATATAATTTATCAGTTAAGGCTTTTAAAGAATGCAAGTAGAGCATAAATGAAAAGATTAATCTTCCGAATTTTAAGACTAAATAGGGTACTTATATTTAAGATTTAAAAAAATTCAAAAAAAAAAAAAAAAAAAACTCCAGGATGATTTTATTATTTATGTTATGCTGATGAAGTCCCAGGAAATAATGCTAATGGGAGCAAAAAACTATATACTATTTTAATAAATAATCATCATTTTAGTAATGATTCTTTTTATTAAAATTACCAATAATGAGAGAAAAATTTCTTATAGGATTAAACTTTGTATTAGAAAACAGATTATAGTATTAATAATATAAAATTTCCTCTTGTTTTTTAACTCATAAGTTTCATGAAGTACCTAATAAATTTAGATATGTAACTAATAGTTTTAATACTTACGTTACTAAAGCTGGTAAAATATAAAATATTTTACAAAGAGCTATTGAAAGTTTTTATAAGATAGTTATTGTTAAAATAGTTATGGAAATGCTTTATATGTCTATGTTAAAGAAATGTACTCAATATATGGGTATGATTTTAAAGATTTGTTAATTCTATAAATATTGATAGTTTAACTAAAGTTCAAGTTAATTTTAAAAAAATTAAATATTAATAATTCAATTTCTTATGAAAAATTTAAAATTATAATTAATTTAGTTTTAAAAGAAAATTATATTATCCTTAATCATAAAAATATGAACAAATTAAAGGTATGCCAGAAGGTGGTCTTGCTAATAATAATTTTGTTATTATGTATTTACACATGTATGAATAAAATTTTATAGATAATAATTATTATACATTGTTTAGATATATTGAATACATTATGTATTACAAAATTAATTTAATCCATAATTTGAACCCAAACATTCTTTTTATCTTTTTTATCTAAAATTAATAGAGACTAATGAAAATATTCATGAAACTGAATATTTAAATATTAAAATAAAATTTGTTGATCAAAAGATATATATTAACATTTATGACAAACACACAAAAGGGATAGTTTTGATTTTTGTGTGAATAAAGTATCTTTCTTTGATAGTAATTTAAATTTGTTTATTTTTAGGGAAACATATTTGATATAATCATATCCTTCGTAATACATAAAATTAGCTAACAGTTTTTAAGTTATTATAAATAACTTAAATTAATTGCATAATACTTGCATTCAATTTGATGATCCAATTAAATTTCTAAAAATAAATTTAAAATATAAAAATTATAAAACAGAATAATCTTTTTAATGTTCTTTTTGCTGTTTTTTAAAATATTTTTAATCATTTTCTTAAAAAAATTTATTTTGCTTTTAATTCTTTTTAATCTATTAACTATTTTATAATTTATTTAGTTTTATTGTTTTTTTATATTTCTTCACTTGAAGATTTTTAGTTCTAACATTGGTGTATAGATGGTGGTATTGGCTTAAAGATGATTATGTTTTGGGGCGGCAAAAAATATATTCAATTACGCCATGACACATACTATAGAAGTTTAAATTTTGAATGAGTTATTTCTTAGCTATTTTAATTTTATATTACATCATTTTGTCTATTTCTCTCTTTTAATTAATTGTATAATTATGTATTATTGTTGATTTTTCTATAGCGTTTATTATTTAAATTATTTGGTTTTATTTTTCTGTCTTTTGTTTCTCTTAAAGTATTTTATTTTCTTTGGTTTTTGAATTTCAGGTGTTTACCTTCCTTTCATAAAGCTATCACTGTGTAACAAGGTGTGATTATTAATTGATACATGTTTTAACACACACGACAGCGGTGTGTGTGTTAATGTATGTAATGCGCTAAGCTAGCTGCAATATTAAATAGCTTTATTTCCTTGTTGTTTATTTTAAAGAGTTTTCAATTCCTCACTTATTCCTTGTTGGTCTATTAAGTCTCTTTTGTGTATTTTTCTTAGTTAATATAGTAGAAGAGGTTTTATTGGGTCCATCACGACTTTCAACTTTTTCCACGTCGTACCGGTCATTCGACTTGACAGCGGTAATTCTGTATGAATCATAAAACACACATTACCTTCACTTTGAGACTTGTTCTATATTTAGTTCTCTAGATGCCTACTAATTCATCGAGTCTGTAGACTCTTGGACTCTTTTTCCTTCTGTTAAATTATTTTTTGTTCTTTTCTTGTAACTTAAGTATATTGGAATTTGCCTTATTTCATATATCATCCCATTCTTATATCATATAATTCATATATCCTTCATTTAACACCTTGGTTATCCTAACATCCTCTTTGTTCGTTCCTCATCCTCGTTTCCCCAATAATTGAAATAGAGAATACTTCGCGCTTCTAGTGTCGCACTGTTGATCACTCTTTGCTTGCCAGTAACATACATAAACCATTTGGTTGCATCATTTTGAGGCATATTTTTAATAGTACAGATATTAAGATCCAGTGAATTCTCTCAATCTCCTCATTTGCTCTAAGAATTCCAGTTGTAATCTTTAAGTGCTCTATGCATTCCTCCGTGTAATAAATTTCGAAAACTGTTCAAATTAATACAGACCCTCTGTCAGTAAATATTCGAAAAGATTCCCAAACAGTGCCTGTTGCAACTTAAATTTTTTACTGGCTTTCTGCGTGGTTGTTGATTTCATCGGATTAAAACTACATAAAATTCGTCAATGCGCTTACAACAGAGAAAATATGTTGGCATCTTTTACTTGTTGAAGGAAGGGATTCAATAAAATCGATATAGTATGTATACTCATTGCTATAAATATTTGCGCACCTCGAAGTTAGAGTGCGATTGTTACGAAACTTGGCATGAAGATACGTGTCAAGCAGACTTGTAAATAATAAGAAATGTTGCTTGATTGCGCATTGCCTAATGCTACCAGAGGACATTGAATTTCGTTCTCCTTGGATTATAAAACAGGTACGCATAGCTTGTTTGCATGCATTTAATCTTTTGCAGAGGAACGTCATTGTCCACCATCCATACACAGGCAGAACCTTAACTACGGGCCTCTGTGTCAGTCCGTACCATCCCAAGGAGTCAGGCTGAAGGACAGTTGCTATCGCGGCGCCCATTACGTGTACTGCCATTGATACCCACTCACCATCGCCTCCGTTTGGAGTGGTGTCGCGCTCGAAGGGATTGGACTGCAACCGAATGGAATAAGGTCGTCTTTAGTAATGAATCCAGATTCATTTTTAGCAGTGATGACAATCATGTACGTGTGTGGAGACCCCATGGTGAACGTCTCAATCCTGCCTTCGCTGTACAGAGGCACATCACTCCCACAACAGGTGTGATGGTATGGTATGCCATTCGCATACTACACACGGTCACCCCTAATACTGATCCATGGCACCAGGACAGCCAAGTGGTATAATCATGACATTCTTCAGCCACATGTATTGCCACTCATGACAGGGCTCCCAGGAGCCATTTTTCAACAGGACAATGTTCGCTCACACACTTTAAGGGTTTTGTAGGACTGCCTCCACTAAATTTCCACTCTTCCCTGGCCTGCTCGATCCCCAGATTTGTCACCAATCAAGCTTATCTGGGATCATTTAGGAAGGTAATTTGGACAACCTACGAGTTTGGTCAAATTAAACGCACGTTTGCAGCTACTGTGGAACGAGCTGTCGTAGGATATAATACTGGACTTATATACCTCCATTACTGACCGTATCACATCATGCATTTATGCTAGAGGAGGCTTGACAGGGTACTAAAATCTTCATTCATTTGTAATTTTTCCTACAATAAATGATAATTTTGCTTTGATTCTGTAATCATTTTCTTACATTAGTGTTGTACTTACGTATATAAAATTTCGTTTTATTCTGACAAATATTTCTTTGATCTCAAATTTTTATGGCAAGGAGTGTATTTAGTAAGTATTATAAATCCTCTCTTTCGTGACTATCGGTGGGCAATTGGGCGGCCTTTTCCATTTGAAAAGCATTAGAAAGAGACTGCTCTCGTTTTTCCTCATTACTGAATCAGGTAGGTGTCGCTGGATAAACTGGAACACCGTAATTTATTCTAGCATAACAAATGTGAGACAACACTTTTCGGTGGGGCTCAAGCTTTTGTCTAAATTGTTCAGGACTTAATTTAAAACGCCCCAGAAACAATTTACGAATATGATCGAAACCATTCACACACCCGGATCAGGTCCCCTAGTTACAACATTTACGATTTCCACTGGAAATAATGAGAGTAAATGAATCACCCATCCCTCTTTCCGAGCATTGATTCGACCCAAGTGTCCCTGAAACAAGGACTTTTAAATACAAACATTACTACTGACATCATAATGCTTCATTGAGTTTAATAAATCGTGCTTTTTAGGCATATTTAAAAAGAAAACGGAATTATCATTCAATGCCTTTGTGTATGTGTGTGTGTGATTCCAGCTCTTAATTTTCTATACTCATATTCCCGTTTCTTCTATCCCATTTTCTATTGTTTTTCTCACTCTTGCTCTTGTTTTCGACACAAATTGCTTTTAACCGGGTTTTTGGAAATTCTATATTAAAATCTGCCCCTTTCGTAATTAAATTAATCTATCCATTTAATTTAGCTTTAGGTACTGGAGTTAGCCCCAGCTCTTCAGTTAAATTCAGAAGAGTAAACTTTCCAGGTTTGATAAAAAAAAAAGAATTTTTTTTTTAAATATAGAATAAGACAATATTTGAAGATGACCGAATTCAAACTGAGCACCATGTGAATCTCACCAACTCAAAACTAAGAATGGATCCTAAGTCTATAGTTCACACGAATAAGATTGTCTTATGGAGGAGTGTTAAGATCGGATGGATTAATGGTGGATGTGGAAGTTTGTTCGGAGAGTTATTGGAATATGTCAGTTCCTACCGCGCACAAACAAATCCTCTCAATCGATCCCCTCCCCCCACAATCTGTGGAGAAAAACCACAGTACTCACAACTTATATATATATATATATATATATATATATATATATATATATCAGCGAAAAGAGATGATGAAGTAGGAGGAGTGTTATGATCGGATGGATTAATGGTGGGTGTGGAAGTTTGGTCCGAGAGTTGTTGGGATATGTCTGTTCCTACCGCGCACACACAAATCCTCTCAATCGAGCCCCCCCCCAATCTGAGGAAAAAAACCACAGTACCCACAACTTATATATATATATATATATATATATATATATATATGTGTGTGTGTGTGTGTGTGTGTTAAGAATTTAATAATTATTTAATGAAGTGAATAAGGAAGTGACGTTCAAAATTTCATAGTTGTTTATTCCACTTTAGCTGAGAGTGAGACAACATAATATCCATAAGGTTGAAAAGCAGCCCCTTTTTTTAAATGCTAGAGGATAAGATAATAAGAGAGAGGAATTTCTCGCTGCCGTCGATTTTATTGGTAGGGATATCTAGGAATTTTCTCCCAGTCACAATGACTCACATGGTACAAGATGAAGGGATTCTGAGGGAAATTTCCTGACACTTATGTGGAAAATGGATTAAACAGATTTTATGAGTACGAGATCTAATAAATAAAATGATAATTTGGAATTGGATCATAAAATAGAAATGAACTCTTTACTTTTGAATTAGAGAATGGGAAAAATTAGGAAGTTGATTAATTAATTTTATGCAAGGTCATAAGGTCATTACAAATTAAAGTTGAATTATATATATATATGCATGGTGAGTATAATTAAAGTTGTACTTTTTCAAATGGTGTAAAAAAAGATCCACTGGTCAGAATGATCTGATGTTTCATCTGAGTATAACTGAAACCATTGAAATTCGTTTTGCGAAAGAAAAAATCATTCTAACATGGACCAATTAATGGCGCTGTACTAGTAATAAGAAGCTAATTATAAGAATGGTCATGTTGTTGAGGCATTCTTCGTTCTAAGCTCATGCACCACGACAAGGTGGTGACACAATGGGTAGAAAAAAAGTGTTTTTTAATTGTTCCTAGTCCAAAGACTGTAGAAAAAGCAAAAAGTGATAAAACCACCAAGAAAAAAATCAATCATGAATAAGCTAACACGAATTGCTTAAGAAATGTGCTGTCACATTTTGCTGTTTTATGAGAATATGCTGTTCACAGTTTTCTGTCTCAAGTTCAAAGCGCAAAGCATCATGTTTCTCAACAGATCGTAGCGTATCAGCTGTGATTTGTTACGTATAATGCATGTTTTCAATTCAACTAACTTAATCGGATCTAATTACATAACACGTTTTATGTAGTTCCCACAGCCAGAAGACGTAAGGGTTCAGGTCAGGTGATCAGGAAGGTCAGGCTGTTGGTAAAGGGCAACTGAGAATTCTGTCATTTCCAAAATGTATGTTGGATTTGAAATGTGCGGAAGAGTTCTATCTTGCATTAAAATTGTGCTATTCTCACATCAGATCTGTAGTAGTGCTGGAAGGAGCTGGTTGTATTAAAGAGATTCATAACGTATCCCATGTACTGTACAGGTGACAAGATCCGAAGAACCAATCTCCTCAAAAATAAAAGAGCCAATGATAAATGCTGCCATAATCTCTCGACTTTTTGAGAATGAAGAGATAATGATTGAATTTGGAAATAGATTCTCACTTGCCCGTATTCTGTAGTATTGAGTCATCAGAATCATTGAGATGGAAATGGACTTCGCCTGTCCACAAACTGTTCCATCGCTATGTATAGTCCTCCTCCATTCGAGCAAGAAATTGCAAGGCTGAAGCTTTTCGTTTTAGTTGGAACCAACTCCTGAACATGCGTAATTTTGAATGGATAGCATTGCGGAATATTTCGTAAAATTTGAAGAACCGTGATGACAGGCATGTCTAAAGTTCGGGCAATTCCCCCCGTTCTGCTTGATTCTTCCTCAAATGATGTAGCCACATCTTCTATTGACGTCGAAGCTATTGATTTCCTCCCTCTGCCACATTTCACATTAAATGAACCCGTTCTTTCAAATTTATCAATCATTTTTTTTCAGATGAATGCAATCATCGGACCAGAGACACTTTTTAAATCCTTTAACGTCTGGAATTTTTTCAATGCAATTGCCACACAGACACCATTCTTGTGAAAAAGCTTCACAAGCAGAGCCTGATCCTTCAATAATAGAGTCGTGACTACCTTATCAGACGCAGAAAAACAGTTCTCCGCCTTTTTATCACACGTGTAATGCGCGGAGCCCGGTCACGTCTTTTAATTACTATCTTAAAATTTCCATATCTTTTGCAGCAATTGTTTTTTGGCCTCTTATCACTAGCGTAATTTTACAATTTCGTACCTCCCCATCCCCATAGCTAATGTTAGAATAAAATTGCTTCAGAATATTGGAGAGAAAGAGAGATATTTCAGTTTTTATCATCATTTAACTTGTTTAAACCATAGTCAAATTTAGTATTTCACTTTTTAAAACTAAAATTATAGAATGGTTCCCCCCACCCCAGATAAAAGAACAACGAGAGAAAATTTGTAATTATAGCAAAAATATACAGAATTATTTTCCATTTCACAGTTTGTTAAATTTACTGAAAAAATCCAAATCTTAATCTTTCAATTTTTTTTATTAAACACCGTGTAGTCATTTCATTGTATCTCATGATTACATTTTAGGCAATACTTTTATTCCTTATAAGACTATTTAATTATTTGAAATAATGGACGTTTATGTGACATTTTGCTTACCAAACGAGGTTACTTTTTAGAAAATATATATTAGGCATGAGAAAGAAAAGGTTTAAGACACCCGATTCATAACATTTGTAAGCTAAAATAGTTCAAAATTACTATAATGACTCGATGATTTTATAATTTTATTTTTATTTTTAACTTTTAAAGGCACTGAAACACAGAGAAGTGAATTAGAAATTTCTAAGAAATACATCCTGGGCTACTATTAAATAGTAAAAAGGACTCCTGACTTGATGCACTTAATTCTTTGGATTATATATTTAGTTTACTAAGGCAATTATGATCTATATCTCATTCCGATGAACTCGGCTGCGATGAAATTAAAAAATAGCTTAGCTATTAAAAAAGCATAAGATCCTGATGAATAAATATTAATATAGCTTTTGTTTCAGCAGCTGATATCAAGTATTCTAATACTGCATTAGCGAAATAAGAATAATAAACACAGTCTTTAGTCCTTCATGAAAAATCAATTGACGACGAAACTAGATATACGTTCAAATATACTCAAAAGTTAAAGGCAAAAAAGGGGGGAAACACCTATACGTAGTACAGATAGAGTTATATCAAGACTTCAATGTAAAAAGGGTCGCAATAACCAAAGTGTCAAGGTCGGGAGCTCATGGTAGACGCTGTATTCATCGTGTAGTGGGCCAATGATGCCAATAAAGAGCATTCGGGTTGCAAAGTTGGTGCGCTTCAAATTTGTCGAGTTTTATTGTCCTAATGTTGCAATGGTGTGGAAGTTTGAAAAGTGAAGTACTATCTCAGGTGTTTCGTTACGCGACAGAGGTTCAAAATTACAATGTCCGCTGCAATAGAACCTCATGTTTCTTTTAAGTGCGATTACAATAAACAATAAATCAAATTCAATGTTTAAACAATTTTGATTATGACGTGGCCTCTTTCGAGTTTCACCTTTCAACTAACACTTTGAGGACTATAAATAAATATGGTTGAGTTGAAATCTTTCCCAATAAGTGAAACGTGATTTATGTAGATTGTAGATTAAAACTATTGAAGTATAGTGAATGGTTGGAAGAATTACGTTTATACACAGCGTATAATTATTAGGAAGTTAATTATTGGTGAAGAATATATGGAGCTGAAGCTATAAACTAAAGAAAGGGACCATATTGCCAAGCTTTTTAGAAATTACTGGATCACAGTCAGGAAAGATCTGCCTTAGGTCAGTGAATAGAATTTCCATCTGTAGATCTTCTGTGGACTCGAACTCGATTGGTTAGGTAAGATATCCATTAATTATTATGTTAAACGTTAAATCAGACACGTATAGGTACCCTTACCACAAATAGAGTAGGTTAAAGATTGACTGTTGATTATTCGTGGATCTTTCTCTAAATGAAATTACTTAGATATTATCACTATGTGAATTCTATTCATTGCACTTTTAAATAATGACTATTTAAATAAATTTAATAATAACAGCAGAAGATAATATTATCAAGGTGTTAAACGTTGATCATTATACTTTGAAAATAACTTCATTGGATTTACATAGATTTTATATTAGTAAAAGAAATATATATATATA
>BMAW01118207.1:135754-149867 GCA_019974015.1 Nephila pilipes | reverse complement strand
ATATGCATACTATAATAATAAATTATTACAGTGTTAAAATATTTAGTTTAGTCATACTATGTACGAAAAGTGTGTCAAGGTCATTTTTGTTATTCAAATGTTAGCAAGCATGTATTTCTCTTCGTGAATTTCATATCAATGAGAATTCATTTTGATAATACAACGTTTTTGTATGAAGCTTGATAAAATCAGATTTATGCCTGTTCATAAGGAAAGTTTCTAAATTATTGCAGAAAGAAAGCAGTATGAAAATTTTAAAAGTGACTTTAAATGCAAAAAATGTTTGTATTAAGCTAAAAAAAGGATTGACTTTTAAGGTAATAATTTTTTTACAGAAATATTTTTTTCTTTCATCCTTCCTTATTCATAATTCTCTATAATGTATGTTATCTACTGCTCTGAATTTTGTTTATTATTTATAATTGTTGTTTAAATTTTAGAACTCATTATTCTTTTAACATTACAAGAAAGAAAAAACTGAGAACTTAACATTCAAAACACATTTTTTTTTGTGTCAGGCGATATTTATTTTTATAGCTGTGAATGCCAAAACTGTTTCGTTATTCCGGTTTTGAGTTCTACATTATGATTTTTTTTTTTCTGGAAAAAAAGAACTGTCCTGTGAGAAAAACCCAAGGCAGTCACTCAAACGTTTTCCCGTTTGTGACGATCGCTTCGCGTCAAAGATGGCGCAGAGAAAACTCTAAATCATTGCTGAAAGCACTCGTATAAGAAAACCTTTTTCCTTCGTAACGCCTCTCGGTAAAAACATGAAAGTTGAGTCACAAGGGCGAGTATTTTTACCGGATTCCGCTTCGGTAACGAACACGATTCAAGACTTTATGCTCAAGCAGAGTATAAAGTATCTCTCCCGCTCACTGTCAGATGTTGAAAATCACTTTTTGTCACAAGTTCTGAGCGGAGACATCAGAAGCTGTTGTTATAGACAACGAAGCGCGAGACATTGTATCAGGAGTTGTGAATCCAACGCACTGTACTCTGTTACGCGAGCACCTCTCCCTCTACACTCTAAAAAGAATGGATTCCTAGAGGAATAGAACCTGGAAGATTGGCGTAGAGAACGTTAAACCGGAGATAAAAATAGGAAAGAGAATCATCGAGAAAGTTGGGGAGGAGTGGAGTTTTATATCATCGGCCGTAGTGTTCAAGAAGTTTTCTTTATGACATGGCTGGAAACACTTTTAGTATCTTGCAGAAACTACTGGCCCTTTGGGTGATCTTTCATCCCCGGAGGAACGTAGTTACAGAATTGGCTTGTTTCTAGACTTATATAGAGTATTTAAAAATTTTCTTATATAAGGCATAACCTGTAAAACCTTATACGGATGCATGATTCATTTCTCAGCACTCAGTTAAAGACCTAGAGTTTTCCAACATTTCATATCATATGGATACCATAACAGCTGCGATACATCTTTGAAATTTGTAAGTTCAGTTTGAAAGAGCTGTATACATACGATCTTAAATATAACATTACAGTTAAAAGTCGAGTGAAATGAAGTTTGGAGAATGAATAGGACATTAAATGACATTCCTCACCCGATGTAATAAAGGGGTTACGATATATCAATCAATACCTCTCTAATGGTTATTACATGGACAGCTGGAAAATAGACAAAATTTAATTAAACAATGTGACTAAAAAAGTAGTTACTATTCCCCAGAATTTTTTATAATGTTAAAAATTAGAGACGCACCCCCGGGATACCTTAGCAATCCTTCGCTATTTTCGACCCTTCTTCTTGTCAACCAATTTTTCTTTTAAGTTTTTTTCTTTTTTTTTCTACCTAGACTGCATTTTAAAAAAATGTTGAGCGCAGCTTAGCCAAATTTGTTTCTTTCACCGTAAATCCTAATAGCCACACATTATTATCATTTTTTTGGGGGGGAAGGGATCTCTCAAATTTTTTGTGCATGTATTTGTTTCTTAAACATAAAAATTCAAGAAAAAATAAAAATAAAAGGCAAAAAAAAAAATTCAGAGAAATATAAATTTTAAGACTGTTGCATACAAAGCTTTCTTTTCAATAAGTGTAGTTTTATTTAATCCCTTTTTACGTTGTGTATTTGATACATATACTGTCCTCAATAGGAAAGAACTCGTTAAAATATTTATGAACACATATAATTCATAGAATTGAAGGAAAAAGTAACCTAATCAGAAATACATTGGACATTTTACAGAGGAAATTCTATCGTTGTGTTATTTATCACTTGAAAGAATTTAATGATAGATGCTTGAAGATGAATGATATTATATATCCCTGAAGAGAGCATTATTCAAGGATTTATTATTATTTTAAATTGTACTTCTTACATCTATCTTCTCTCCTGTTGTTTTGGATTTTTTCCCTTCTAATTAAAACAATTCAAATATTTTGATGTGATTTCAAGAAAAAATACTAAGGGACATAAACTGATGATTTACAAACCACAATTTGAATACCACTTCCATAACTTTCTTCACTGAAACCTACACAAATTCATAGAGGTTTAATTTATTTGTACAAGGGAGAAGTCTGTAAAATTAATACAGTGAATAATTCTTAAGATAAATTTAATTACTTAGAAAAAATAATTTTACTTTAAAAAAAAAAAGGTTGCCTTATAAGAGAGAAAGTAATATTTTTTTAAGATACCGGTATCAAAAAGATTAAGTTAGTTGTTCGATCTACCGTTTAAATATAATGATAGTATAAGGAACGGAAAAAATATTATTGGTCATAAAACGCATTTCAGTATTAGATGAATAAACACTCTATCACAAAAAAAAGCACGACACACCAAGAAGGAGTTGTCAGACAAAATTTGGAGGATAGAAAAATTGTGTACAGAATAGAAAATGATTAAAGTTTCAGAAAAATTGAAGGGTTTATTTCAGAGTCACATAGTTACAAAGTAACGAGCTCAATGAGGTATTGACACACCTCTAGCCTGGATGCAATCTGCCACACGACGTGGCATAGAGTGATAACGCTTCCTGATGGTCTCTTGCTGTATTTCTTGCCAAATTTGCTCCAATTGTCCGGCTAGGTCATCAACAATCCTTGGTAGATGCAGTCGCCTTCCCATCATATCTCAGACATGCTCGATTGGAGGGTGATCTGGCTGGCCAAGGAAGTGTTTGACTAGTTGTAAGACAGCTCATAGCAACACGTACCGTATGTGTACTGGCATTATCTTGCTGAAAAATAAGGCTAGGGGACTGCAAAAGGAACAGTACCAAAATAGGTCTCAGAATGTCGTCAACTTACCGCTGTGCTGTAAGTGTGTCTCTAATGACGACCAAAGAGTTCCGGCTATCAAGGGAAATGGCACCCCAGACCATAACTTCTGGTTGAAGGCCTATGTGGCGTGCAATAGTGAAAACAGGATCGGCACGCTCGTCTTCAGCAGCATCATTCCACCTGGGCGACAGCATAATTCCAACCTGATAGAGCCAAACACCACTGTAATTTGGCTCGACAGCGTACAAGTGTGAGTGGCAGATGGCGTAGCGATCGGTACGAGCGTAGATTTCTCTCTATCAGCCGTCTGTAAGTGTTCATGGTGGACACTCGTGTGCGGGTCGTAAGTCTGATGGTTGATAACGTTGAATCAGACGCTGTGACAGCTGATCTGACAATCACTCCGTCCTCCCGATTTGCTATGTCCCTAGGTCGACTGCTACCATCATGACGCTGAAATCTACCATTGTCCACCCATTTTTGCCAGCATCTTCTAATCGCCGCATGGGGCCGAGGTAGCCTAGTGGTCAAGGTCGTGGACTAGCGATCGACGGTTTTCGTTCAGTCGCGGGTTCAATCCTTGGCTGCCAAAGACCCGCCGTGTAGCCGGGGCTGATGCACGTTAAATCTGTTCGGGACCCAAAGTCCTCCCGTTGGCGTGGTGTGGATGTTAGGAGAGGGGGGTGCCAGCTCATGTGTCGTCCTCGTCACTTGACTGTGGTTCAAAGTTACGAGGTCCGTCGCCAATAGCCCTCGTGTTGCTTCTAGTGTGACGTTAATAAAAACTAAACTAAACTAAACTAAACTAATCTAATCGCCGCATCGCTTCGACCCATAGGACGAGCGATTCTCCGATTTGCCCAACCTGCCTTTTTCAATCCAAGGATACGACCTCTTTCAAACTCTGACAGTTGCTCGTAATGAGCTCGAATGCTACTGCGAAGCATTTTATCAGTCGTTGTAAGTTATCATAAATCGCAATGCAACAGAAAATTTGACCACCCGATTGAGAATCGCTTCTTATATGCACCTGATGAGTACGCAGTTCCGATGCGCTGTATCTCCCGCTATTTATTCATTGGATACCAAATTTTAATCATTTGCATGTTTGGTCCAAATGTCTTTGCATACGAAATTTCCTTTCAATCGGGCAACTCCTTCTTGGTGATTTTTTTTTTTTTTTTTTTGTTATAGAGTGTATTATTCTAACGAATGGAAATGGTAATCCCCTCCCCCATACAAAGTGTTTGATTCTGAAAAATGCTGCTATTAAAAAAAAAAAAAAAAAGATAAAAACAACAAAAACATATTTATATTTATCAGTAAATGTAGGAAGTAAGAAGATGAGGTAGAAAACTCTATTAAACTCCAAACTACTAAAGGTAGTTTAAGGTAGAAAACTCTAATTGCAGATATTTCTTCTAACAAAAAGTTATTTATAATTTTAAATAATTTTAGATAAATTACTTTATTTGGTTTCATATACTAGCTGCTATTGTATATTTTTAGCAATGAATTATTGACTTCTTGACTTTTGAATTAAAATTAGCCGAAAAACATAATTTTCCTTTTTTAAACTATAATACAGAATATTCACAAAAGAATATCTCAACTTTAAAAAACTAAAGAAGGTAGATAACTTTGGAACAAATTAAGTTAAAAACAATAACGTAAAGTTTTTTAATACTATAAATATTCAGTATGATCTCCACCAGAAATATGACCGGAATTGAGTCAATATAAGAACTCACAATTTTTTCGGCAAGCTTGGTGTTCCAGTTTGGATGGCTGCAGTTGTTCACGTTTTCCGGTTGTCAATGTTTAACGATAAAGACGGGAAAAAAAGGCCTTTTTCTTTCAAGTATCTCTAAAGACATGAAATGTGAGTAGTTAAATCAGGGCTTCTTGGGGACCACTGGTTGGAAATAAGGTCGTCATTTATTCTATGACCAATTCTCCGTATCGTACCGTTGGATAACGTGCGTGTTTCTAGAGGTGGTCACATTGAATATTTGTAATTTTATAAACTGTAAAAAGTTATTTCTATTTTAATTTATCCAAAAAGGTTGTAAATTCTTTAGTTTTATAATCGTCGCTCTTCAAAGATAAGATCTTCTTTTGTAAACAGTATGCATATTATTTTATACCATTTAAAATTTTGAAAAAAATATTTAAAATAATTTTACAGTCTTAAATTAGATTTTTTCACAAAAAATGTAATAATAATTCCCTTTATTATTTTTATTTTTTTTTCCATTCTTGAGTCAGGGGTTGTAATCCTTATTCTATGAAAGATCACCGTGTTGAATAATGGTGATTATTAGTAGTTAAATTTGAGACATTGGGCTATTCGGGGTTTTCTCTCCACCAACTTTGAGAAATTTTTGTAATTTAAATTACATAAAATTCCTACATCTTTCCGTCCAAATGAAATGTGATCCAGTGAAATTAGATGAAGGTAAGTAGTGTAAGGAATTGAATTAAGAATACAGTGGTACATAAACGAAATTGAACACAAAAAAAAAGGGAATAGATGATAAGGAGAAACCGGTAGAGAATCTTGAATGTTAGAGTTGGAGTGAATTGTTCTAACTGATATTCAGTGATTAAAAGCGATTAAAAGGGATTCCTGAATACAGTAAGTTATAAAGAGAATCGAAACTTCAGTATTTAAGAAGTAGCTTTCTCGTCACGGGTGAGTTGGTAAGCAAGAATTTTAATATATATAATAATCAACTAGGATTCACACAGGCGCATTGACAAATTAAATATATAGAGAGATCATTAATTAAAATAATTGTTAATAAAAAGATTTGGTTCTTTCCCGACTCTTCATCTGAAAATTGTGAACTTATTAAGTTATCAGTGACTGTTAGAATTAATAACAATGACTACTAAAATGAGTAATAGAGAGGCGTTACAAATTCAATTAATCATGATCATGTGATGTGACTTGGGAGTTAAGAGAGTGAGTTACCTACCGAGATTCCTTGAAATTTGATTGTTGCTTAAAATCCCAACAATATAATTTAAGGAGTATAACTTACTGTATTAATACTCTTTATAACTTACTGTATTCAGGAATCCCTTTTAATCGCTTTTAATCACTGAATATCAATATTTATATCCCCAATAGCATTTAAGGAGTTTTAATCAAAACGTCCAAAAAGAAAATTCCCTCTGATAACACATTGTAACACATCTCTCTCTCTCTCTTTTACGACTACGATATAATAATACAATACTACAATATAATAATATTGTAGTAAATATCCATAAGAGAAAAAACATTACCCTGAATTAAAAAAAAATCTTCATGACAATACACATAAGCAAGGAATAAGACAGAATTTATGATATTTTTAAACGCGGTTATGAACAAAAAAAAAATTAAATTTTTAAAACACTAAAAGATGTATTTGTTGATAGTAAAACAGTTTGAAAATGGGGGCTTTTTAAAGTTTTCGTTAAAAGTAGCAATAACAATTTTATAAACTAACAATTTGTTACACACACACACACACATATATAACAATATATATATATATATATATATATATATATATATATATATATAATATTGTTATAAAATTGTTGCGCATGATGTAATCATTCGAACATAGTACTAAAGCAATCAATGATTTGTTTATTGAGATTTTCTTAATAATGTAACATTTGTTTGACTAAATAATGTTTTAAGAACTATAGTGATAGATGCATGATTTAAGTTTTTAATTTGGTTTTGAAGAGGTTGCAACTGTTTTAATTACCTTTCATTTTCCTTTATTATGTATTCTTGATCTATGTTCAGAAATATATCACGTTTCCAAACCTTGATATAATAAGTTAGATAATTCATTTTTTTCAAAAAATTCGTATGAAATAAAAGCATATTTGATATACTACAAGATGAAACGTAATTTATATCATAACAGCATCTAATCACAACTGTTCTTCAACGCGAAAGAAACAAAATTTCAAAATTTCTTGAAAAGGTTTTCAAAAGAGAGCTCTCTTAGTCTAAATTTAATTACAATTTTTTTAAATGAATAAGATGACAAGATTCATTATATTCAAATTAAAAATCTAACCTAATCTAGCTTTTTGTAATTATAGGAAAAATGCAAAGCTTATTGCATGCGATGTAATAAAATATATGAACCAATAAGGCTTTTAAAAATTAAGTAAAGGAATTGAACAAGCATTAAAAAACTGGATTTTAGCAATAATTGCAACGAAATGTGCGTTCAGAAGATATAAAAAACACTCTTTTTGATAAATTCTATTGGGGTAAAAAGGCAGAAAATAGAAAAAAAAAAAATCTTTACAAGTCCATACTATGTTTAAAAGTTGTAATGTGATTTTAAAATAAAGATAATTTGTATTTTATATACACTCTTAATGAGAGTTTAATTTTATTTATCCACTTAATTAATTATTAATTTATCTAAAAGTGAAATCAGTAAATACGATTTTCAGAACTTTTTGATAACTTGGACGAAACGACTGGCTAAAACTCTTCTATACGCTGAGTCATTTCAATTGCTACGCACGTGTTTGGTTAAGAGATAAGTGAAATTTATGACTCCAATTAAAAATTCTCGCTGGCATTTTTGTCCTTTGGAGCCGCTGACGACTTGAAAACTAATTATCTGAGAAGTGATATGTTTTAATTCCATCATTTACTTTATCACCTTAATAAATATTCACTAATTTGCACGGAAAAAATTAATGCAGTGCCATTCAACTCAATCCGGTTTTAGGGGAAAAGAATTATAAGATTCATTTTAGAAACTTCACAATTTCATCAATTTTTAATATTGATGATTCTGAAAGCTTATTAACTTAAAAAGTTATAAGATTTTATTGTTGTACCTTAGTTATTAAGATTTTGTAAATCATATCTATTTTCATAATTTTAACTGTCTGAAAGGGAACAATTATAGCTAAAATAATAATATAATAACAATATTTATACATAAACTGAAGGGACTGGAAACTTCCATTATAAATACGAGGGCTATTCAGAAAGTAAGGAACGTTTCCTTCTGACGTGGCTAGGCGTGCGTTGATCACGTATATTTTGGTGTCTGCGTACTCGGCATCTCAGTCGGCGTCCAGCCATCACAATGGGGACACTTCCACGCTACCCGTTTTTTCGATATCCAAGTTTAAAATGTGCACTGCAATTGAAAATCCCGCCAGTTGTGAGGTGCGGTCTGTGATACGGTTTTTGTTGGCAAAAAACCTAAAACCTATGGAAATTTATCGGCAAGTGTGTGAAGTGTACGGAAACAACGTAATGAATGAAAGTTCAATCCGGAAATGGTGCATTCAATTTAAAAATGGCCGAACTAACGTTCACGATGAAGAGAAGAGTGGACGCCATAGCATTGTGACTGATGAACTGGTCGCTATAGTAGATGAAAAAATTCGTGAAAACCGCCGTTTCACAAAAACGGAGCTTTCGCTTAGTTTTCCACAAGTTTCATGGACTTTGTTGTTTGAAATTGTCACACAAAAGCTAGGCTACAGGCGGCAGAATTCTATGACGAAGGAATTTCAAAACTTGATCATCGCTATAATAAGTGCCTCAATTTGTTTGGTGACTATATAGAAAAGAAGAATTTCAGTCGCTCTTTCTGATGTATATAATAATTTTTTTCTTGTACTTAGTTTCTAATTAATTCCAAAACGTTCCTTACTTTCTGAATAACCCTCGTAACATATAAAGGGAAGGTTTTCGTTCAGTTAGAATTCAAAGCATATCTAAATTAAGGAGCAGAAAATTTCCAATTCAAATGCACAGTTTGGTAATAAGTTAAATTGATGAACGGAAATTTTGAAATGTGTATACTAAGTTATTTGTAGTGTTTGATTTGTTTCTATGGCGTTGAAAAATGTTGCCTGTGTAAGGTTTGTAGAATTAAACAGAGAGAGGATTCCTCACCTCCACGAAGACTGAAAGAAAACGATGAATTAAAAATAGTTTTTTTTTCTTTAACGCTATCAATAGATCTCTTGATCAGTAGAATAATCACTGATTAGATTACGAGTCAATAAATTTTCAAACTCATAAGAAAAAGAATGAAATTAACAAAATAAAAATGCAAAATATTAATAATAATAATAAAAATAACTGAGAAATAAATAAAAATGAAATTAAGAACAAGATTAAGAATAAACATAAAATGAAAACATAATATAAAAATAAGAAGAAGAAGTTGTAACAAGAAACAAAAGTAGAAATAGGAGTAATTTTTAGGTTAAAATAAGGATAAGAATAAAATTTAAAAAAAAAATAAGTATGAATGAAAAATTTTTTAAGTAAAATAAAAAATGAAATCAAATCAAAAACTGAACTAAAATGAGAAATAAATATAAGAATAAAATATTTTTAAAAAAGAAATTAATATTAAAAAAAATGAAAAGTAATTAAATATAAGAACAGAATAAAAATTGAAATTAAGTTAAAAATAAAAATGAGAAAATAATTAAAAATAGGAATAAAATTAAAAGTAAAAATGAAGAAATAATTAAACATTAAAATGAAAAAAGCGTATAGACTAAAAATTAAACTTTTTGAAATGAAAAGTTAATTAATATAAAATTAAAAATAAAACATAAATTCTAACAGACTCGAAAAAGTTACGAATCATTTAAATAAAATAGATAGACCAGTGCACAGAAATAAATATTTGCATCAATGAATAAAAATAAACTTTTTCAAGATATGGCGCCCTTAATTTTTCCAAATGTTCTAGTTTTTCCTTTTATTCTTAAATTGAACATGTCAAAAGAGATTATAACTACTGTATAAATATACAGCAGCTTAGAAAAAAACTTAAGAGTTCCGAGACTTTTAATTATTTTATATAGCTAGTTAGAACATTTTAATTTTTCAAATATAGCCACCCCCTTTATTCAATACGTTGAATCCTTAAAATATATCTGCCATTTCATTTCTTAAAAATATGAACTGCAAGGTTTGTAATGATGCAGATTTTATAAAGATTGTCACATACTGGTAAAGAAAAAAAAAACAAAACAATAAAAAAGTAAAATTAAAAATTTAATTCTCATTTAAAACAATATATTCCCTTGAAACAAAACCTTAGTTTTGAATTTATGTAACAAATTTGTATTCATATCTAACTAATACACACTTAATTGGGATCTTTTTTTCTGTGAAAGAAATTGAGTGTTTATGTACTATAAAAAAGAAGAGTATAATTTAAATTACAATCCCTAAGCATAACAACTTGAAGCTTCATTAATTAGCTTAGTATGCTAGAACAGCTATCTTATAAATTTAATCTAACAATTCATATTATTTCAGTCCTTAAAATGTCAGCCCCTGTAGCTCTCAACCCCTCCATCAGAGCTGACATCTACTGAGGAGCCCATCCTTGGTACCACCGGCCATTATTAAAAGGGCGGCGTATTAGTGACCCATAACACGTCTTCGTTCTGAATAATGAGTTGTTGGAGAAAAAGAAATATAAAATATTTATCTCGACTAAGGAAAAGCAAATAAAAAACGAGGCGAACGAGCGAATGTGACGCGAGGAAAGAGAGAGGGAAAAAGGAGAGAGGTTGCATCCAATGAGCGATAGAAGAGGGCCAAAAGGGGGGTGGAAGCATTTCCAGGCAAATGACTTCTTTAACGGCCGATGAATAATCGGTACACGCTTCTTTTCGGGGCAAACAATTTAATAAAATCGCCTTTTGCCCTATCCTGCCACCTCAATATTGTTGGCTCATGTAAATTAGGCGTATTACATTCCCTTCTGTTTTCTTCCCGGCCGAGGGCATTACGGAAGATAATATGGTAATGCACCCTTCACGCTGCGACGGCCTAATACAAGCAGCAAATCCCCCAATCATAATTTATATGCATAATCTCCGCAGGCCTTGTCAGATGGCTCATTACAAGAAGTACCCGAGAGAGATAGCCCTAATCCCTACGTATAACAAACACCCTTGCGTCCCGCTTTGACAGATGTTTGCACTTTTCCCCGAGTCCTCACTAATACCCCGACTACACGTGATAGACGTCGTCTTTTACATACTTTCGGGGCGTACTGTGTTTTCTCGCCCCGGCTCTTGTTCTCCATCTTCATCTGGTACCGCCCTCCCCGTGGGCTGATTCTTTGACAGGGGGAGAAAAAACCGGAGTGCTGTTTACTCCTCGCCATTACAAATTCCAATGGATTTTGGCAGGAGGACGTCAAAGGAAAGTTTTTACGCTCCCGTGAACACGGAAAAAATGGGAGACTTTTGTCACGTTTTGACTGGGATGAATAACAGCGGTTAATAAACGGGCTGCTCGCTCCATCCAGGGATGGGAAGAGCCTGGAAGTGATTTGTTAGGGATGGGTACCTTTTAGTTTAGATTATAAGAAAGACACAAGATTTATAAATAGCAAACGAAAGGATCGATATTTGTTTTAAAACTTTGGCCAAATGCTGCAGATTCTTACAGACGTCGTTCTACATAAATATATCTATTTTGAAATGTCATATATTACAGAAAGAGAATAATCGCAGAATCTATTCTATGGTCATACATAACAAAATGAGGAAGAAATGATAAAGAATTTCCAAGTTTATTAATCTAAAACGAAAAAAGCAGGCATGACGTTATATCACATAATTTACAAGTCAGTAATTACTTGTGATTTCAACTTATATCATCTTTATAAAAGCAAAAACCTGTAAAGTTTTGTCTCTCAAAAGATATTTGTTATTATTCATAGAATTGTTAAAAAAAACGGTGACGCTATTGATAGTTAAAATATTTTGTAGACTCTAATAAAACTTATAGAAATGTTTTGGCTTAAAATATTTCACATCTAGGATTTAATAATGGAATACAAGTCTATAAGGACTGTAAGATTACTTGCATTTCTATGTAAAATAAACTGTTTATACTTTTCAAATTATTCAAGGAAATGCATAACTACTGATGAAAGTTTGAAGTTTCTTGATTTTAATATTAACTATAGAACTTTAGCAGAAAGTTTCTTACTCAAAGTCATGAGTCAGAGCACAAAAGCTTTCCCATACGTTAAGGGTCAATATCAATTAATGCATTAAAAGGCTAAACACCATTGTCTATATAGATTTATATATTTACTTATACATAAATCATTTATTGATAAAAAAAAAAAGAAATCATATTTCTCTAAGTGTTCAAAATACTATAATTTCATAGCAACAGTTAGCAAAGGAGTAGAATACGAAACTCGCTGGTATATGATTTTAAGAATTCTTATTATTATTTCTTTATATCGAAGTAAATAATAGTTATGTGATTTTGAAAAAATATATTTAACATTTTCAATGCATTGTGAAATTTAAAAGATAAATATCATTATTCCACAGGAAACTTAATTCAAAGTTTTCAATAAAAAAAAAAGTCTTATAAGTTGACATTATAATACTCAAAAAATCCTGAATGCATTATTTGGTCACCCCTCTCTATTGGGTTTAGAAAAAATACTATGGATTTCATTTGTTCGCCGGGAACTTTTTTGGTTTTGAATTATATCACTTATCTGCAAATATGTCATATAACATAAGCTCATCATTCAAATGACTCTCATAAAGCTCTTTTTAAATTTAACAAATGTGTTTAAATTCTAAATATGTATTCATAGTCCGGTTTGCTTGATTCAAAAAAATTTAAAATTTGGTAAAGAAAATATTAATAGGCCTTTTTACATTATCATATATTTTACATTATTTAAAACTTTATATCTCTTCATTAAGAATGTGAGTAAAATAGTTGAAATTTTCATATTTCTCATTCTGATAAAGATTTTAATTTCTTAGAATCACCTGAATTCAAATGTTGGAATTTAGAAAACATCGATGGGCAGTATATGAAAAGTCAACAAGTTACATATAATGGAGTTAAAATGTTTAAATGGCTAATTTGCTTAACTTTGATTTCATCTGTTTCCTAAAACTTTAAAACTATTTTCTTGACTTATTAGATGGAATTTGCTATGAACAACATTAAGAATTTAAATTTAAAAGCAATACTGATTTAATCAGTTTTGGTGCAAAGAAGATGAAACTTGGATTGATTTTCAAAGAGTTGTGTTACTGTTTCAATTCTTTGAATACATGACTAATAAATGAGTATGGGCAATTACAAAATTGAATAGTTCGGAAAGCATTGAGTTACTCTCCTTTTGATGAATTTAGGCTTAAGAGAAAAGAATAGCATGTGATAGCAGAAGCTGGGCTCAAAAAAATACAATCAAGGATAGCTGGTTCACTACTTCGGAGAATTCTTTCAATAAGGATAGTTAAGCAGATTGAAATGTAAAATAGAAACCATACAAATTAATTGTCTGCAATTAATAATATGTATAACTGAATTTATATATAACCTTGAATATCAGTGAAAACTATCCTATATAAACAAATATTACGTGTTAGTATGACAATGTTTAAATTATTTCATGCTTTAATTCGAAGATTGATAAATCAGAATTCGGTGATGAGTATGTATTTATTTATATGTTTGATGAATTTCTGTGTATTTAGAACAATAACTAGAAATTGCTACTTTGTCTGAAGCAGTTTCTCAAAACTATAAGTTTGTTGCAACATGATTCTAAAATGTGCAGGTCAATATGTGTAGAAAGCTTGAAAACAGTGCGTAATCTGAATTTCTCAGTCAGAACAGAAATCAGAACACAGTCACACAGAAAACAAATATGAATGCAACCAAAATGTTAAACATATAATAGTTTTGTATACCATTCAAAAACATTATGATATAATTTCAGTTTTCGAAACTACGTGTTTATATATATATATATATATATATATATATATATATATATATA
>BMAW01118207.1:40171-135744 GCA_019974015.1 Nephila pilipes | reverse complement strand
TATATATATATATATATATATATATATATATATATATATATACAGAGGGAGAGACAGAAATTCTAATTCAGAAGAATATAAAAAAAAATTAACCAAAAATCAGAAAAATTAAAAAATACGTAATTTGAAAAAAAAATATTACAAACAAAACAATTTTTTGAAAATTCAGAAAAATTGATTATAATATATATAATGTTGTAGCAGGCTTTATTCTAGAATTATAGACCTAACTATCCCCTTCAACAAAAAATATCATTAAAAAATAGTTATAAAACCAAAAATATAAACTTAAAAATTTCTAAATATTAAATTAAAAAAGAAAAATACAAAAAATGCCCAAAATAAATCTTTGAGAATCAAAAGCTAAAATAATAAATAAAAATTTATTAAAAAAAAAAAAATCACAGAAAATTTTTTTTTTCAAAGTACAACATACCACGTGTACAAAGTACAACATACCACGTGTGTAATTAATGCAGTACAATGAAATAATTAACACGAATACAGAAATTTTATGTATGTAGCAAATTAAATTTAGAGAAAACATTTACTCACTTATAAAGAACACATGAATCCTTTATTTCAAGTCATACAAAGATTTCTAAAAGCATTAAAATGAGTCAAAATAGCCGTGTAGCCCAAAACACCATAGTACATTTTTAGTGAAGAACAACCATTTTTAAATGTTCCCATGATGCCAACATTAAACTCTAGAATGAAGCTGTCAATAGTCAAAGGTCCACACAATTTACATGGAATATTAAATTAAAAATTACTATTAAAAATTGAAGAAAAACTCTTCTCTCTCTCTAAAAAATCAGAAATGTATAAAAAAAATCTTGAAAGACGAAATTTTAAAATGCAAGAAAATCACTACAAAGAAATGGCAACTAACACACATACATACAAACACGCACGCAGGCGCGCGCGCGCGCGCACACACACACACACACACACACACACACACACACACATATGTATATATATATGTATATATGTATATATATATATATGTAGCATCAAGGCACCACTGGATCATCGAAAACGCCAGTTTACTGGAAAATCATTAAAAATACATTTAAACAGCTAAAGTGATGTATTATAGTATGAAAAGTACAGTATACGCATAAATAGTGTCAAACACACGAAATAAACTAGAAAAAAAATGTACTGCTATGTATTGATAATCTACATTAATTCTTAGAAGTAGGAGATAAAAAATAATTTTCTATTACTTTTCAGCCTGTGTAAAAATACCAGAATACTGACAGGGCAGGCAAGGTGAAGTAGAGGGAGTACTGTATACACACACACACGCACGCACACACACACACATATGTGTGTGTATTCCAAGCAAAGTATAGCATTAGACTTGATCTTTTATTTCATACATACATTCTACTTTATTTTATAACTTAAATAGCGTTCGAAGTCATACGCAACCAAATAAAACACGTATACAATATTATTCAAAATCGATTCCTCAACTATTTTCACACGAAATAACAACAATTTCTGAAAAAAAAAAAGAAAAAGAAATCATGGTCTATTTATTATTCTTATCTCATAAATAAGCGATAAAAGCTTTTTCAGTTACATATGTAGTTACGCAATTCGACATATCTGAAAATTTTCTCTCAGAAAGCTTTTTAAATTGTATCTGAAGAGATGTATGAAATAACTACATTTTCAATTATTTAAATGAACCTAGATTATTTTAAGCAATTTAATTCTTATTTTTAACTGTGTTTAACTTGTAATTCAGATATGTACTTCATGTTAAAAGAATATTTAACTCGTAGTTAGAAATTACTTAATGGTATTATTTAACACGTGGGGCAATAATGAACCATTCAGAAATTATTTTACAAAAAAGAATAAAATTATTCAATTCAATTTCACAGTCCCCTCTATCTACTTTTTGGTTAATGTGGACTCATTTGCTCAAATTATAAAGGTTAAATTAATACTAAATTAATTTTTTGTGTCATAATCTAAATAGTGAAAATTTAACTTACAGAGATGTTAACATTAGAGTTGAAATTCAGTTGAGTTTCTCGAAGCGTTTATCAGTACTCTGATCAATTTTAAATGCTGTATTGTACACATGTCATTAAGCATTGTATTATTTTCATTCACATAAAGTGACATAATTAGATTTTTAGAACGAAAGCATGATTTCTATGCACGCTCATATTAATCACAATTTTTGAAACTTTCTATTAAAAAGTTTTGTCTTATAGGGAATATTAGTTGTTCATTTAATCAATGTAAACATAAACATGAAAATAAATAAATAAATAACAAATTTTTAAATATAAATATTTAGACAACAATAAATGAAAACATAATTTAAATATATAAGTTATCTTGGAATTATAGATTTAAATAAAGATAAGAAATTTATTATTTTTAATTTTTGACGTGACATTCTATCGATAATGACTAATACAAATGAAATTAATCATTAACAAACCAGATTATTGCATCATAACAACTAAAAATGGTTGGTTTTTTTTTCACTCGTAGAGAATAAATTAGTTTTCAGTAATGTGCGTATTATAATCGATTCCCTCATTCATAAGAAACTCTTTGTTTCTACGCTAAGGATTGTACAAATACTCATTACTGGCCAAATTTATATTGATCACCTGTTAGAGGCCTCATTTTCATTCTAATCCCTAATAACTACGATAATTCCGCTCAGCAATAGAAGGTGAATTATTTGCTGGCGACTGTCAATCCTTCTGCGTACAATAGAGGTATGCTCCTTCATTGTCACCCCGGAGTTGGTCGATGAAGTAGGAATTCTGATGGCGATACAAAGACTTCCTATTAAACGCTGAATTCCCGAGCAAGGTGTTAATGGGAAAGCAGCTGAATTCTCTTTCGCATAAAAGGAAAAGGGAGACCGCGTCGCCTGGTAACAAAACGAGAACAACGTTTACAGAGGAAAATGAGAGTCTCCAGCAAGCTGACTCGAGTCCTGTCAACAGAAAGTTTTCGGAGGTTGGAGCGTGGGCTCTAACAAAAGGGTTAGCTTGTATCCAGTGGGGAATATGGAAGCACAGAGATGGGAAGGGAGCGTATTATGCTAAATCCTGGATGATGTAAAGCCTTAGCAGCATTTCTTTCTCTCTCTATCTCTCGAGTTTGGCGGAGCAAGGCGTTTTATTTTCCGTTTCTCCGACTGATTCTTTGCTCACAGACTTGACTTCTAATCATAGCGTCGCCTTTGTTCCCCGCCTTTTATTTTCCTCTGGGTTTTCGAAAAAACCGAGGCGGATCACGAAGGAATAAAGAAGAATTGAAATAGAGAGAGAAAGAGAGAGAGGAACGGGACTATCAAATCGAAAGACAAGCCCTGTCGACCTGCTTGTGTGTGTGTGTGTGTCTCGAGTAAGAAATAGACAGAGAGACGAAACGAGATGTAGGGGAAAGTTTACCGGTGACAATAGGGGGTGGAAAGTGTCTGTATGATGGTTAGGGAGGGTGGAAGTGGAGGTGGCCACCAGAAAACCCAAAATAGATGAATGAGGTTTAAAGTCATTTGGTTTTAAAAGAAGTGGACGGCAAGAGCGCTCAGGGAGATAGATGTGCTATGGAAATTCAAATCAACTTGACATCCAGTGAGGAGCGTCTGCTGTATCTAGAGTTCGCTCTCTCTCTTTCCCTCAATGAGATGCGAAAGGCTAGGAGGATGTGCAGAAGCAGAAAATAACAGGACCTCATTAGCATTTGAATTACCTAGGAAAGAGTTGCCACGCGTTCATTTGTCAGCAAGAGACCAAGGCTTGCTTCTTATTCCGAAGTGAGAGGAAGGGGCAACGAGTATGTCTCCTTGACACTGTTTCGCTTAAGTCTTTGTTTCTTCGTTAGATACCGAACGAACAAACATATTGTCTTGTTGGTTTCGTCAACAGTTTACATATTGTTATCTTTCGGGGAGATAAAAAATAACAGAAACGGAGAATAGAAAAGATTAGTTAGTGTTAAAGTATATTTGTCTATCTATCGAATTTTAAAGGTTTTGATTTAGTCACAAAGTATTTTGATTTTGTTATGGTATTGAAAAAAAAAACACTTTTCCCCTTTTAAGAATATTTAATACTTAGAAACTTGTCGGTTAATCAATGAGTTGTTAATGTAGTTTTAACCACTTGAAATTAAATAATGCAAGGACAAGGAAAAAAAAAACTTAAAAACTTGGCATTGATACAAACGTAAGTATTCTTTTTTAGCAATCTCAGGAATATATTGAAATATTTTTTCTTCTTACACAAAAAGTCAAATTTTCTTGAAGTGAGATGCAAACCTAAATATATTGATCTAGAATTCTCCTCTAAATAAATATTATTTTGCTTGTGGCTCAACCTTAAAATCTTAATCACTTTGTGTCTTCTCAAAAACTAGGAAATTAATCCTTGTTCTGAAATGCAATAGTTTCAATTTTCCGTGAAGAATCTCATTCATAAATTTCAAGCAAAATTACGGAACTTCCCGATTTTTCTTTTGACTTGAATTACGTACTATAAATATTATTTTACTCATGGTATTGAGTTTTAATTGCACATTCCATTTTATTTATAATTTTATATTCCTTTAGTTTGAAATTTTATTCGAAAGAATTTTATTTATTGAACTATTATATCAGATAATTTTCTTAAGTTACCAAAATTTTTTTAACTTATCATAGTTCGAAACATCATTTTATTATTTTTAAACATCGTTATACATATTAATTTTACTTCGGTACTATAATACAAGAGGGAGGGCAGTTCTGTTTTTGATTTACAAACAAAGCCAATTGTTATTTCTTACTTAACTGTTTTTCTTTTGAGTATTTTATATTATTTTAGAAAATTTATTCTATTTTTGGAAAATTTTGAGAGTTTACTATACTTTTCTTTATTTCTTCACTATGAACGTTCTTAATTTTAAAACTATTTTATAATATTTAGAATTTTTAATTAATACCCATAGAAACAAATGAAATACAAGAACTGATACAATTCGTTACATACAAGCTATTATTTGCTGAACACATCGATTCGATTAAAGAAATTCCAGTTCAAAATTATTATAGTAAATATTAATGTTTGTTTAGCATCAGAACTAATTTTTACACTGAAGTTTTTTTCTGTATATTATCCTCTTCTACTATTACAGGATAAACAAGGTGATTAAAATATATAAAACGAAATAATTTGCTTGCCTACAATATTTCCTACACGTAAATATGAAAAACAATTTTGTTCATTTTGGATGGAATCTTTCTATTCTGCTTATTTTGAACAAGCATATTTTTATTTCATTTTATTTATGTACAGAGTGCCTTTTCTGAATATTTTTTAAAGAATTCCTTCATATATGAAAATAAAAACATTCATTTTGATCGTACATTCAATCAGTTAAATGAATTTCAAAAATTTTCTGTGAAAACAATTACTTAACAACATTTTACAAATATACATATTAGCCAATAATTCTAGAATAACCCAGATTAACAGTCTAACAGTTGTAGCCTAGTTGTCATGGTAGCAGACTAGCGGATGGATGTAGAGTTGTGGGTTCAACCTTGATGCCACTGACCGCCGAGTAACCGGGGCTGATGCATGTTAAATCTGTCGAATCTCAAAATCTTCCAGATGACGTGGTGTGGAAGTTAGGAGAGGAAGGTGCAAGCTCAGGTGTCGCCTTCATCACTTGACCGTGGTTTAAAATTACAAAGACTGTAACCAATGGCCCTTATGTTGCTTCTAGTGCGACGTTAATAAAACCAAACCTTAACACTCTAAAGCCTGATATTACTTACCATTTTTTTTTTTCATTTTTTTATAACTAATAGATTACTGTAATATTAAGAAACAACTATGTTTAACTTTTTAAAATTAAATCTGCGTATTTTATGCCCTGAAATACAAAACGAATATTATATGAGTAAAACGATTCATTTAAATGTTGAAAAAAAGTAACTCATACAGTCATTTCTTTGTCAAAACTATAATTTACTTATAAAACTGATCTCATTACAAAAAAAAGTATAAAATACGAGAACTATCGATTGTATACGATAACAAATCGAAGCGTCTAAAATAATAAAACGTCTAAGCTTATTTTTTTAAATTGGACAACCATATCTAAGTTTAGCCTATTAAATTTTCAAATTCTAAACTGTTATCACAATAATTGTAAAGGAAAGTTCAGAGTCGTCAAATAAGTAAATAAAGAGCAAAAATTGTCAAAGCCTGAACTTTGTTCGATAAATCACTTGAAGTGCCTCATAACACTTAATTTACATCACGCTTTTTATGGAATTTGCATTACTTGAAAGAATGGTTACAAAAGTCTTAAGAATCTTTTAAAAGAGAAAGAAATATACTATCCTCTTCTATTTCATATAAAAAACTTCAGAAAGTGCACATTCAGAAGATTCAATGTTACTGAAATTGTTTTATTTCTTAAAAAATTAGTTAAACGCTTTTATTTAAGGATTAAATTGGGAAAAATGCTAAATAATAAAGACTATATACCTCTGTACATATGTAACTAAATTTCAATTTTATATTTCTTTAAAATATAAAGGCATGACTTAATCCCAATCCTCTGTAATGAAAATAACACTTTTTTAAAGTTTACTGTTACTTTTTCGAAGCGAGAGCCATTAAAAATCGACAATATTTTCTAGCCATCATAACTCCTGTCATAACTCCTTCTCATTTTAATCCTTCCCCCCCCTCAGTAGCTCTGTGGTTGCTCCTTCCCAACCAAAACTCTGAGACATTGGCCAATCCATAACTGAGTGGCTAGAAAGAGCCAATAACCGCCTAGAAATCATATCGGCCTTCTCCTTTTGTCCACTCATATATCGGCTTATGAAACATGCTCCGGAACTCATAACTCTGTTGGAGGAGGAAGAGCCCTCCTCTCATCCGCTCCACCCTTTCTTTGCGGATCTCCCCTCACTGGGTGACTTTCCCCGCAAGATATTGCTCTCTCATTCATGAATATCTTTCATTGGAATCGATGAAGGGAGGGGGAAAGTTAATTGAGTTATCACTCAAGAAACACCGGATATTGTTCGATACAAAACGAGAAAAGCAATACTCTCTCATTTATCAAAATTGGAATAATGGCATCAAGTGATATTGAGTTGATTTGTTGATCGTATTTAATCTTTTATTACCTAGCATTAAATGTAGGGATTAAATCACTGACATTGTAGAAGTAAGGGAAGTTTTACTTAAAATTATGAATTCCGTTGCTCCTTTTCTTTTCAAAATATGACTGAACAAAGGAAACTATAACAGATGATAAAATAGAACCTTAAATGTAAGATATTTTCTCTAAACGCTAGTCAGTTTCATTGAATTATCAAATGTAAATGACATTTTACTACCGTAAATGAAAAATCTATTTTAGATTATTTGTCGGTACATTTTTATAGCTAACAAAGATTAAGTCAAGTTTTGAACCTGGAAATAAAAACAATGAATTATAATTGGTATGTTTTAAAATATATTAATGTTTTCTTTATGGAATTTTTTCTTTTTTTCTTACTAAGAGAATGATGTTTTTTTAAAAAAAAGTTATTAAGAGAAGTTTAGTTTTCTGTGCAGTTTAAAACTGCTCTTTCCAGCATATTTTTATTTCAATAAAAAGACATTGAAAAAAATAAATCATGCGATAGAAATTCCTAGAAATCCAAATTTTCGATGAATGATAATTTTTTAAAAAAAACATTTGGTTTTTTAAGATTTCGGCTCTTTTCATTTCCTTTTATTATAATTTCAGGATTCTTATTGATTCATTTTTTTGTTGATATTCAATCTGCAATCTTAATTGGATCCCCTCATTTAACTTAGCATGAAGTTTATATATAAAAAAATTATTCAATATCCTTAAATAGTACTTTTTGTAAAAATTTAAAAAAAAAACAATTTTTTCTTTTCTGTCAAAAAAAATATTCTTTTGAAACCAATATTTTACGTTTACGAAACAATTCCGACATTTAACTATATTTACATACATAATAGAAAATTTCTTATTACAATGTATCAGACGACATTTATCTAAACAGTTACTAAATATATAATCTTTATTTCACTTATTTACCTATTCTTAAATTAATAGTTTACGAAATTAAACAAGAAAGCATTAAAATTAATTTAATATGTACTTATTTACACATTTTAAACACACACTATTTTTATATAAAAACAGCATTAAATTGTTTTCTGAGAAGATTTCATTTTATCGTGGAGAAGACATACAGACATTCTCTATTTATGCAAGCAATTCATCGTTATCACATTCCCCAAGTCCTTAAATGTACCCTTTTGCATTTGCAAGTCTTACTAGGGATCGAGACGAGTACAACAGGGAACATCTTAATCCTCCTCTTCCTTACAAAATCTTGATCCTCGGTTAGGTATGCAAAGCAGAGTTGTAGACATGTGTTGGAGGACAGATTCTGTACCTCCCTTGAAAGACGCGCCTTCCTTCTTGCTACCTGAATTCGCTCTGCCTCGTTAGAGGGAACACGTGCCTCGAAAATCATTCTGGCGTTAAGTGACAGGTGTTTTATTTGCGGATGAAACGGTGGGAGGATTGGGGAAAAGAGACGCAAGGATAAATTAAGTCTCGAATTGAAAAGCGGGTTTTTTATGATCCTTTCTAGTTATTTGAAACGTAAAGTTTAAATTCACTTTTTATGTTTTTGTTAGAGGGAATAATTTTCTACATCAGGGAATTTGCGTGGAGGTAACCAGTTCATTTATCTATAGTGTGATTCACTAACTATGTATTTCCTCCGAGTGTATTCATTAAATTCACTCGAGAGTGAAAATTAAAAACGAACAAGTTTCGGTTTTGTTTTTAGACAGAAGAGATGTTTTTGGTTATAAATTTAAGAAATGAGGAATATCTTAGTTGATTTCTTGAATTTTAAAATAAACAAAAACAATTTTACTATCTTTTTTAACTTAATATCAATAATGTGATAAATTAATATTTCAAAAGATTGGAAAGGAAACAGAAAGTAGTCTCAATTAACTGTTACATGTATAATTTCTCCACGGTGGTATAAATTGATTAAAGAGTAATTAACTTCTGTTAGTTGTATGAATTAAATAAGATATCTTTGAGGATAATACGACCATGCCTGTTTCAAACTAAAATAGAGAGGGATGTGATGAAGTAGAAAAAAAATGAAAAAGAAAAAAAAAAAAAAAAAAAAGATATGGCTCGTAGCACTATTTTCCTCTTTAAGTTCTCGAAAGAGAAATTTTTTGTTTTAAATTTAGATTTCTACTTTCAAATTTAACATATTTTGCAAAACACCTCTTTTTGGTGGTAATAGTGTCAGAGAAAGTAATTAAATCACTTTCTTACCTTTCTCGGTAAATCCACTCTTCGAAGTTTTACTTCACTTAAGCAAAAGGATCAGTGAAAAATACGCAATTTTATTACTTTTATAAACAGAACTTTATTTCTAATTGAAAAAAGTCGAATGTGAGTCAGAAAAGAAATAAGTTCATATTCTCTTGACATCATTTCTCCCTAATCCTCGTTTTTTGATGACATGTTGACCAGGCGATAAAAAAGGATAACGAAATGGTAGATATAACTAAATGGCTCAAGTACTCTCAACTAGATAGGTATATCAAAATCAAGTCTCGGCTTGAGATAAACCGCAAATTATTATACATATAATTCGGAAGAAAATGAAATTGCATCTAAATTTATTTGAGAACTAGAAAATATTCCTAAGCTTAGATTCGACGTACTCCAACTTAAACCTGTGTCAGCTGCAATGTTGGTTGCCGATATATTCTCTACAGGAAACGGACATAAAACTCTCTTTTCGATTTAATCTAATAACGATGTAATATTCTTAACAAGAAGAGATAGTTCACATCTATTTTTAGCATATTTCGGTAATGAATTAATAATAGATAGAAAGGAACCAAAGCTAAATAAAAGAATAAACGAAAATTAGAACGAACTTCACACCAATCTTAGAGTTTTATAATAAATCTTGAGGGGGGGATATCCTTTTTCTAAATTATAAAAAGCTGAATTTCAAGATTATACTGCCTCAAAATTTCTCTATTTTGATTTTGAACTGAAAAAGAATGATTTATGTCATTCACGTTTGTCATAGCGTATTTTATCATCGAAAGGCTTATTAGAGTAGAATGAAATTATCATAGATGTGTTTTATTAGATGCTTTTGTTAAGTATTGCATTGGTAAGTTAATAAAGAAAAGACAGCTTCCATACTTGGAAAAAGAATTACAAGTACTAAGTTTTTTGGTTTCTCCTCATTAATCAACATTACCCATCACCCAAAACGCAATTAGTGCCATAAGGCACAAGAAGTAGTTTCTTTCAAAGTGTAGTACGTGCAGTTCCGAATCTTCATTTTCATTTCTCTTTATCGAGAGTAATATAACTATTTATAGAAAAACTTGGTTGATATGTACTTTAAAAAAAAACTTTTCAATTTGGAAGTTTTCATTGCACGTACTGAGATCTCATAAAAAATTAACAAAAATTTAGAAGGAGCAAAAAAATGCTGCCTTATTTATGTCTTTCGAGCAGAATTTATGAGAGAACATTAATGAAAATAAATAAATCAGTAAGTATTCTAAATAATTGTAACATTAAGATTCAGAGTTAGTCTGTCTGCTTTTATTTTCAAAATGCAAGTTTTTTTAATTGCATAGAGTTTTTGTTTTTAGTTGGTAATTAACATAGCTGGAGAATAAAAATACAAAAATTATAAGGTATTCATGATTCTGTAATCTTAGTTTTCAGCTTAATGGATAATCAAGGAATATTTTTGAACTACAAATTTGTGTTATGTAACATTTCTCCTAGAAAATTATTTTCAAATTGAACAAATTTTAATGAAGCCTATGATAATCCCAACTTTCAAAATAATTAGTTCTGGAAAAAAACGATGTAATGACAGTACCTGCAGGTTAAATTCTTACCTGCTGAGTTTTAATAAACATTTACTGCCATCGTAAATTTATTGTGATGTGGATGAATTATTAATAAAAAGACTTGTACACACACAAAATATTTTCTTTAAAAGAATAAATACCGCCGATAAACTGCAGTTTTTGTATCGTAGAAGATCAAGATTACGAATAATTGAGTAATGGTAAGAAAAATTGAATTTAAATGTTCTATTTCTTGAGGGGTAGAATTATTGTAAAAAATCATCAGGTCTGTTGAATACTTTTCTCTGAATAATATTATAGATGTTAACAATGCATATATATATATATATATATATATATATATATATATATATACAAGGAGATCACTGAAGTTCGTTCCCCCACTCTTAACTGCAGAACACTGTAGCTGTTGTCATAAAAGTGGTGTCTAGATATAGTACTCGTAAAGAGGGTATGTGCCACTAGATGAGACCGCTTGTATTGCTACCTGGGGGGGAAAACTACGGAGTTAGCGTTCCAATCTCGATATTGGTACGAGAAACGGAAAAAAAGCGAATTAAAAAGTTGTAGAGAATCATTGATTTAGTACGAAAAGCATCCTATTAACGTTAATGCTAAGCATCGATAGCTTAATACGCTCACGTGTTTTTTCTTTTTTTCTAAAACTGGGACGGCACGAAACTTGAACAAAAAGAAAATTACATTTCGGGTGATAAGCGAGCCCGCACACATTGCGGCACAGTGGTATTGCGGGTAATTCCCAATCGAGAGGACTGTGGTTCAAACCTCGCGGAGTGCATCCTTGTATTGATCGTCTTTACAAACCAAGCAGACAATATGCAGATCATTGCAAAATCGTGTCTCAAAATGCATGAACTTAGTGCAACTTACATTTGATATGCCAAGTTTGTGTATTATGCAAATACATATCAAACGTCACACCTATTCACTTGAGACAGCTACAAATGAGATATCTTGTGGGAGTTAAATGTTGAAGTTCATGGTCAAGAGCAATTTTCCAAAAATGAATGGTTCCACTAAACAGTGAATGTTGGCACAAGGCAAGATCGGCAGCGCTGTTGTATTTGTAACGTTTCCCTGAGGGATCGCATTCTTCAGGGAAAAGCATACTAAAGGTATTGTAACGTTTAATGGAAACAGGTTGCGTATCTAGCTGATCTCGATCCGACAGATCAGCTAAGCAGGATGGCAAGCAGAACCAGAAGAGGTACTATCACACGCTTTCACTATGAACAACAGCACAAGAGAGATAAGTGAAAACTGTGGTCTCTCAAAAAGTCGCGTTTGGGAGATCAGAAAGAAACTAAGTGCTCATCCATACTTTATATCACATCATAAGGCATTACTAGACAGGGATGTGGAGAGACGTTACGCATGGTACAACATTGTCATGAACCAGATAGAGATCCAGCAGATATTCTTGGTTGATAGAAAGTGGATGGATGAAGCATGCCTTTCGTGGAATGAAATGTAAAATAGGCAGAGCACCCATTACTGGGCGCTGGACAATTCTACACGTTCTGCCGACTTTCAACATCAAATGCGGTTTTCGGTTAAAATTTGATGTAGAATTTACAATAGGCTGATAGGCTCAGTATTTTATCGGGTCACGTTGACGGGCGCATGATATTTAGAACTTCTGCCGGAAGAAATACACGATTTTCTTGAGAACCTATCGCTGATTCAATACCGGAATATATGGTTCCAATGTGAAAGCGCGTTTTCGCACTAGACATCACAAGTGAAAATGAACATAGTGGAGACATTAGGGGAACAAATAACCGGGTTTAGGTGTTTCGAAGAATGACCTCCATTCTCATCTGACTCCAATGAACTTTATCTTGTGTGTATGAGACCACTCCACCAGCATTGTAGGACCTTAGATGGAGCATTATGTGGATGCTTGTGCCAGCGTATCATCCTCTATACTAAAACATGTACAGCGGCGTAAAGCTCAAACAAGTGTCCAGATGCGCACCGCAACTGACAGAGAGAAAGTTTGAACATAAAAAATAAAGGTATCTTGTGATAACTAGTTTTTTTTTTTTTTTTTTCTCTTTCTAAGATCGTTTCGTTGCATCACAGTATAGGAAATTGGGAACAAACAAATGCGTATTTTAAGCATTCTGTTTTTAGCATTAATATCCTCAAAGTATCTTTTCATACGATTCAATTTTGTAATTCACTTTTTTCTCCTACCTCTTACCGTTTTTGAGATAGTTGCCCTAAATCAGCAGATTTCCACCTAGTGGCTTAGTAAGCGTTCTCATTTAGTAATGCATAGCCACTTTACCATTCCCAGACATGACTTTTGTGACTATAGCTGCAACCATTCGGAAGTTAAAAGAGGGGAATGGATTTTAGTGGGCACTTTGTATGTATATATATTGATATTCTGAAGACACACATTGATAAATTAATATTGAAAAGTATCGACTATTACAGAAGAAAGCAAAGCAGTTTATTGAACTGTTTAATACAACTAAAAAAAATAAAAGATTAGAATGTGAGTATCACAAAAGAGGTATGATTCCAAAGTATAAATATATGAACTAAAAGTAAATATACCAACAAGTTTTCCTATAGCTGTTTAAGTCTTTGAAATATTAATATTATTCTCATTTTAGAACATGAAATAGTGACATTTGTAGAGAGTGTATTCTTACACATCGCAAGAGTCAGAAAAAATGGCAATACAAATAAAAACAGCTTGTCGATATAAGTCCAAATTAGAAACAGAAAACAAAACATCCCAACTTCTCAGATAAAATTTTGCATAAAAATGAAAAATATGTTTCTCGGCAGGAGACATGTTATTCCTTAGAGTTAATTTATATTTCGCTTGAGGAGAAATTTTGTATGTTTTATTTTGCATTTTCTTTTCGAAATGATGTTTACGCTTTGTCAATCTTTTCGAGCTAAAACATGCGAACCTATTAATTGCAACAAGTATATGTGAAAGCGGAAGCTCCCCATCACGCATCTCGACATAAGCAGCGTTTCTTTTATGGCGGCGTTTTTGTATATGATTTTTCATTAAGCTTCGTGTCCATCTTTTCCCTCTTGCAATGGCGAGTGCGGCAGATGATCCTGGAGAGGAAGAGCTGGCATATAAGAAGAGGAGACGGGAAATGCGATTCCCGGGTCGCATTAAGCAGTGTTCTTATGCCGGGGAAGAACTAATTACTCATGTTGCTTTTTCTTTCATTTCATTTCGACAACAGAGTATTGCTATCCGAATCTTTCTTCTTGTTTCTGCCGATGTGATTCTTCTTGGGGGCAGACATCATTAATCTTCCGCTATGAGGAAATAAACTTCCGAGTTCCGGGGAAGAAAACTTTCGTAATATATCGAAAGGCTGGGGTGAAATTGTTTCCAGGAATTCAGAAAGGGAGAGAGAGAACGACTAAACTCACTATGTTATTGCGAAGTTTTTAGAGCGCAGCAGCAAGAATAGCAAATCTTTGCTTCGTCAATTTATTCCAGACTCCGTTTTCGATGATGTCTTTTCCTGTGTGCAAAACAAATAATTTCCCACTAAATTTTGCTCCACATTGTGTCAGATATATTTGACTTTTCCTCCGCCGGTGTTCCGCTTTTGGTCGACGTTTTCATGAAACGTGGACGATTATTATCATCTGACGAGGGGAGGGAAACACACACTCGACAAATTCTTCATTGACTGCTTCGGCTCGATTCGGGTGGAGTTTAAGAGAATTAAACAGCCGTTAATGGTACAGCCAGCAAACTACATCGAATTCATTACATCTAACTCAGTAAAATTAAACGTAACGGTAAAGTATAGTAATGTTGTGTTGTAAATCAGTCATATTCTAGTTTAATTACAATTTTAAACCAAATATTTTTAATTATCTTTTAGATGATTAAAAACAGTCTATCCTTATTAATTATGATTGATTTTCTTAATACAAGAACACATAACTCATTAACAAAAACATGAATTATCATTCTAAAAAATATCCAAACTTTAATTATTTTTGAAAGTCTGAATATTTTTTGAGTAAGGTGCCATAAATAATGAAGAAAAAGGAAAGAAAGAAGAGTAGAGCAGAATTAACTAAACAACAGCTCATTTAAGCAATTGATTAATATCATATTTTTTTACCTTATATTTAATTGAGAATGGTTTTTGAAGTTCAAGCCAGTTTTTGGCTGAAACATTATTAATAATGTAGTTCAGAAGGTCTTTTATTACCATTATTATCTCATAGTCATACGGAAAATATATAATATTTCAGCATACAGAAAATTTAGAAACACTTTGATCAAACATTGAATCAGTTTACTTCATTTATATTCTCCAGTTTACTTCAAAAAGAAAGTTTATTTAAATGGAAATCTTGCAACATTATTTAAAATCAATGGGCCTCCCAGAATAAGAAGAAATATATCTTTATTTTACTATTGGAGGTTTTCTAACTTATATTGATTATTCATTGATTTCTTAAGGAAAGAATTGTTTCAATTTATATAAAACACAACCTCGGTTTTTTTTTATATATATATAAAAGCGCTCACTTCATTAGAATAAGGGAAGTAATAATAAAAAGAATTCTATAATACTTAAAATTCTGAACAATATAAGATACTCTAAAAATTTTAATGTAATTCAGTTTTAAATATAAAAATGTGTTGAGTCACGTTAAAAATTTCATCCTATCTTATATTATTCAATATTTGAGTATTTTAGAATATTTCTTTTTATATTTTCAGTCTCAAATTTTGGGAAGGTTTCAAAAGCTCTATGAAGACTTATTTTACCAATTATTGTTGCAAAAACAGGTGAACCGAAGTTTTTTTTTTTTTTTTTTTTGGCAGTAAAGTAAAAGGCTAGAACGTGAACAAAGAAAATAGTTAATTAACGCATTTAAAAAAAGACCTATGTTATATCGAGGTTCTTAAAGATAGTTATATCAAGACCGATTTTTACCTCTTTTAAGAGCGAAGCAAACACGGGGTTCAGACATTTTAGTCTAGAAACATTTTCAAATCAAAAACTCTTTAAATCCTATACTTCAAGTTACAAACGACATTTTTCTGGCTTTCATCGATATCTTAAATCGAGTTTAGTTGTTTTATTATTCGAGCTTGTGAGTATCTTTTCCTTTTGAAAAGGTACGCCTGTACCATTTTCGATTCGCGTAATCCACTATGGTGTAATTTGCGAGTTACAAGATATTAACTAGAGCATTTTGATGACCCCAAGCTCCCTTCCTCTCTTAACGTTTATAACCCTCCGCTAGCATAATAAAGACAGCAGCTTTATTCTTGGCTATATGTTACATAGAAGTCCAAATATACGAGCTGTGTTGGCATTTAAATCGCCTAGTAAGCGGTGGACTCTGCGCAGTTATAAATAGCCCCCAAAGGATGCCAAATATGGTAGTTTCGCCAGTTTGAAGGAGGCAGTTAATACTCTGGGATATGGATCCGGTGTTGTAATATGTATGTTGGAGCGTCATCAACATTGCACTTGGCGAACAGTTGGCTTACAAGGCGGAGGCCCATGCTGTTTCACCAGAGAAACAATACATATGCAAATTAGAGAAGTTCAACATAAACTTAATATTTTTCACTGTTTCAAAAGTCAGAGTAAAGTTATTTATGCTGCTTTAATGGCAGAAAGAGAAAGCGAAGTTTCCATAAGCTTAGGGTAAAATTTATGTCTTTGTCTGTCTTGATGGGGGGAAGATATCTCGAGAATACGATTTTCTAAATTTCTTTTTTCCCCTCAAGCTTTCTGCAATTGTCCACTGATCATTTGGTGGACACATGAAAAAAGTATTCTACGTAAATATAGAGAATTGTTACAATTGCTTCGTTTTCTTTTAGAAAGGAAACACATTCTAAATCTCTGCTGCAAATATTTTATTTTATATAGTTACAAGAAAAGATTGAAATTGTTTGAATGTGTTTTTGCGTTATTCTGCATTTTGTAAAGCACGATTGTGGTTTTTTAAATTCCTACGAGGTATTTCGCTCAGTTATTTATATTTAAATAAAATATTACAAGAGAAATGAGTTGTTTTAATTTTTTGAAATATAGAGTCACATAAATTGTGCTTTGAAGATTTGAAGTTTAGTTGAATACTTAATTAAAATGTTACTAGAAGAAATAGTTATTTTTCTTGTAATCCTTAAACTTACCAGAGTATGAAAATTATTATTTTAAATCATTTCACTCATTCTTAGTTACATATCTAATATCAAAATTTAATTCCTAGTCAATTAAGATGTTCCCTTTTTTTTATTAGATCAGATTAAAACTATTTTTGGTCATTTTTGCAGGAATATAACATTTTTATTTATATAATATCAAAAGAAACCCTCTTAAATCTTTTTTTTTTATTAGCGTTTGTCTTTCCGTTTGGTGAACACGTTAAAGAAAAGTCAAGTATGTATTCGAAGCATGATACTGTATTTTTAAGTGATGTTAAAAATATTTTTTAAGTATTATGCTTATTTTCTCTTCCATTTACAGCTAAAATGAGGTTTTTTTTACCTTACAACAAAGAAATGCGAATTTTACCCGAAATTCGTGAATATATTAAATTTATTCAGTTAGTGATCTTTAATTGATACTAACATAAATCAATATACCATTTGATTAATGCAATGAGTTATTTTTCTTTTAATGTTGAAAAGTATCGCTCTTTGTTTCTTAATTTTTATTCTTTTAGTTAATAAGATTATGGAATATCAAATCTGATCCTAAAGGTTATTTGACATCCAAAAAAATGGTATATATACTTTATTTCTAATTTTGCTTAAGTATTAAAGCTAATTAAGGCAAATGATATTTGGATTAATTTTATTAACATCAACTACTATTTATTAATAAAACATTGATTTTAATACCTCTCTCTTTATTTTCCTTAGAAATGAAGAGAATGAATACTTTTTCTCTGTAAATAAGTAAAATCTGGTAAGTAAGTAAAATGCGTAAATATTTTCCACCTGATTTCATCACACTCTCAACTCCATTATATTAAACTAGTAAACCATTCAAAACTTGTTAATTCTGTTTCGCCTTTTACACTACGAAGTCGCTACATTTTAGGCACACGCGAAAGAAAAGCGAGATTTGTGCTGGGAACGTGTTCTCCTACAGTTAAAGTGCTGGTAAATATCCTTTCTTACCTTCGCCACATTTCTTCCCCTTCTCTTCTCTTCCCGAGCAAAAAGATGAAACCGTTTTAACAAGTGTAGCTTTTTGGAGCCTTCCGCTTGGGCAAGCATGTCTCGGCTCAAAGAAGCACTGATGGTGGAGAGGGGGATCCAAGCTGCATCCTCTGCACGTTAATGCTCAGAGAAACAACACGCATTTGATCGGCGAACCATGCAGAACTCAAACGGTGACGTTAACAAATTACGTTTTATTGGAAATACTAATGCGGATAAGAATGACGGGCTTTCTTTTCCGTTTATGAGCCTCTCGGATGCTTTTAGCTCTGGCCTTCTTATTTCAAGCCGAAATCCTCCACATTACGGATGTTTGCTTCGCAAATGTTTGCTCATTTTGAACTTCTCACAGAAATTGAAATTTCTCAGAAACACCGAGGCGAGAGATGGTTTTCCTTTTTACAGTCATGAAAGTGGAGGAGTGAACAAATCGGGAAAGGGGAGGAAAAGAAAGAAAGAGATGGAGAAAAAAAGTCAAAGAAAAAAAAATTTCAAAGAAACTGTTTTGAATGTAGGTGTTGGGATCTGTATTCATTTTTTTAGAATAATAACTCGAGCGCTCTGGAATAATAAAAACAAAGGGTGAGAGGAATTTTTTATTGGTCGTAAGATATGTAAAATGAAAGACAAAAAGTAAAATTCAGTATATCGCAATTAAAATATCTTACAGGAAACATTTTTATAAAAATATTAGTGTTTTTGCGTATCGTTTATTTTATAAAAAAAAGATTCTATAATTTCTTAAAAAATTACTACCGGACTTCATTCATTATTTTACCAGTATTTTTTAAGTTTTTAAAAATTATTGTTCTAAATACTGTACAGATTTTTTTTTTATCTTTCTATCAATCGTTCTTTATCGAATTGTCTATTTATCACTAGTAAACAGAATTTCTTATGAAAAATACAATCAAGACGTAGAATTTTTAATATCATTCATGAAGGAGTGAAATCATTTAAAGCTATGAAAAATTTTCTGTTTGATCAATGTGACAAATAATTTTGAATTAAATAGTACGATTACATTTGAGATCCCATAACATTTCTTTTGTTGACTTTGAGTTTATGCATTGTAAAATCTTTTAATTACATAAAAGCTGATATTATAGAGAAACTAATATAATTATTCCTTGTATAAAAAGGAATTTAGAGCATTAATGACACAGATTACATTAACTACATCAGTTATGTTAGCTATAATTAATATGGTATTAAAGTAACATTTAACTGATGAGCATAATATATTTTATAGTAATGGCCAGTGCGATTGGCCTACTTCTGCATATGATACAAGGATTTATAATAAATTGTATTTAATGCTCGTTTTGCTTATTTGTATGAGAATAATAACTTTTTTTAGGAAAAAATACTTTTATTTTATTCCGTTTTACTCAGGAGAACCATTTTTTAAATGTATTAATTCTGGTCATTATACGACTTTACATATATTTTCAGTCATATATCAAGTAACCCATCTTTAAATAGTTTGTTGAAAAGATAGCAAAATAAACAAATTATTTCTAATAAAACTCTAGGATGTCAGAAAAAAAAGCATTTAGTTTTCGTCTATGTTTTAATCACACAGAACGACTGGATATATAACCAAAGTAAATGGTCATCTTTTTCAAAAACATCCGACAAATCATAGCTTTGTATCACCGCATGCATGGACAATCAGAACAAGAAAATTCTTTGAAATTCGAACTGCATTAAATATTTATTAACAAAAGATAGAGAACGCCATTTGTGAAAAGACAAGAAAAAAAAATTTTTTTTTCTGTTTTATTTTAAATAAAGAAGGTAAAAATAAAAATTTTAAAGCAAATTTTCTTGGAAATTCCGATACATTTCCTTTTTCTTAGAAATTTATTTGCAAATTTTGTTATTTAACTTCAAACAATTAATCAGCCATTCATTAATTAAAACCGGTTTTCTAGTGAAATGTAAGTGGGAGGTGGAATAAAATAAAAATATTGAGCCTCATTTATAATTTAATACCATCGTCTTAAAAATAAAATATTTGATTTCATGATAGGATGAGATAAGTTTACACATTTTTATCAATGAATTATCAATAAAAAGGATATATTACACTCCGTTGGAAAAAGTGCAAAAGTTGATTACTTATCTTTCATTATAATTTTTCATTATATTTTCGTTGATTAATTTTCCCTTATTCTTTTGTCATTATATTGAATTGATTATTTTATGTTAATTTTTCTTTATCATGTTTTGGACGCTTTGGTGTTAGTCATGGGAATGATCAAAGCTGTTTTGCACAGTATTTATGGAAACCATGAAAATTATGTAAGAAGGAATTTAGAGCATTAATATTAATCATTCTAATTATTAAATCATTATTTGAATGATTAAGCTGCAAACATTATGATTCAATTGTTCATTTAATACCTAAATAAAGCAATACTACAATCATTGTTATAAAAAATGGAAATGTAAATATCGATATAAGATATCTGAATAAATCGGTTCTTTTTATAACCATTTTTATGATCATGTATTTTATATAGCATTTTTATAACCATACTTAAAAAGTTTGAGCATAAAAATAGCACATTTTGATTGAATATATGCATCCTTTAAGGTATTTTATATCTAAGCCGTATTAAAAAATAATTCGATTTAAGACATTCAGTCATGCTTCTTGAAGAGGTGGAAACAATTATTAAAAGAAACAAAGAATGTGGTATTGTGTACAAATACACACGAAAAAATGGAATTGTAAAATAATCCAATAATTACTAAATAATAAATGTTCTCATAGACTGTAACATTCAATTCTTAAACAATTTATAATTATATTGCTAAAAGTATTCGGTAAGTTTTATACAATATTGAACCGTGCATTAATATTCATTCTTACACATATTCAGGTGTCTGAAATATGTATAAGAATTTTTCACAATATTTCTCTCACATCCTTTTCCGAATGTACTAAAAAGCTCATTGATTTGGATGGAATACTATATATTCCCCCCACAAATTCTTTATAATCAAATATTTTCGGTCCGAATTTGAAAAAATGCGATAAAAATAATTAATGAACCTTTAAACACACGAGAGTGACAACCTAACATCTTTGTAGTAAATCTATATTTCAATACTTGAAGAAGTGATTCGAAAAAAAAAAAAGACTGAGGAAATTTAGTTTCCTTTGCTGACACCAGATGGCGTAAGGCCGAGAAATTTCTCTTTCGAACTGAAAGCAACGTGAAGTGAAAATGAGCAATGAAGCAACAATGAAGAACCGAAATTTTCCTGTAGTTTCAACTAATTAAGAGAAGTTAAGGTTCAAAACTCAAGTGCGAAAGTACTTCTTTATATTAAGCCAAAAATAGCAAATGTTTTCATTTGATGTCATATTATTACAGAGTAACAATTATATGTATAAGTATCGATATTGGTTTATTGATTTATCACAGTTCTGCTCTAAACAAAAATAATAATTAATTTTTAAGCAATTTTGAATTGATAAGAAAAATTAAAAAATGCGTAAGGATAACAAATGCTTATAAAATGCTGACAAAACACATATCATTTTAAAATGCACAAAAACGTTCAAGTTTTAATTAAGTTTTTTTAAAAATTATATGCAATTTGTTAAAAAAAATGTGTAGAAAAATCAGCAAATGCAGTTCAACAGGAATAAAAAAAATTTATGAGGGAATATGCTGTCTTCTAAGGAAAATGGAAGTGCTAGAATCTAAAAATTTTTTAAATGATATATTAGCTCATTGATATAAGAAAATTCTCTGTATGCAGTTTGGAAATAACTAAAATTTACAATTAATCGTAATTAAGGCTTTCAATACACAGAAACGCGTGCGGTTGATTTTTTAAAATTAAATTTTAAAATTGCATGTTTTCACTAAAATGAAATTGCCATGTTTTTTTCAGCCAATCAATTTTTTTTATTAATGACCAAAAAATTCGGCCAATGAACGTATACTGTCGAGAACTGTATTTAATTCTGCTTTTAGATTGATTTCATTGTCATAAATGTATCATATAAAATTGAAAAGTGAAAAAAATACGATAAGAATTTTAAAAAAATAATAAATGTATGCATACATAATAAAAGTAATAGAACATTATTGACATGACAGTTTAAATTAATCGGAAGAGGGGGAAATCACTGTACTGATAGAACTTTATTGGTAAGAATAACTGTTTTTGTGTATCATTAACTTTGATGTAATATGATAATATATACTCTTGTCACAATATGCTCTTATTGATCCTGCTTTAAAACAATAAATAGTTTTAATCTTCTTTTGTTATAAAAAGTTATTTTATAATTGATTTAATTTATTGCAAGCTCAGCTTGTTTACAAGCTTTATAATTTTGAACAATCTAATGTAAGCCAAATGCAGAATGATTTCATTTTGTACATTACGAATGAATCATTTCTAAGTTCAGTTGCTTCAGATAGATATGCGGATTCGTAAATAAATTCTTAAAAAATCTCCCCCCCCCCTAAGCTTATAATTAGAAGAAAAGTAAAACTTTTTTAGAAAAAAGTATTTTAAATCAAGCAATCGAAGTTGGAAATACAGATTCCTTTCTAATTAAAACCCACCCTCATTTTCTTTCGGATAATTCAACACATGAAACTATAAAGAGAAATGCTAATCTAAAAAAGGTATACAGCGTTTGTTTAAAAATTCCCCGCCTCAAAGCCCTCTTCCAATCAATTCCGCCCAAAGTGGGATCAGTTGGATTTAGGCAGAGAGATCATTGGCTTGCGTCATTAAACCAGCATATCTTCTGGTCATCATAAATCGACATTCGCTAATTTCAGTGCTCCTCATCCTCGTAAAATTCATAGCATTCATTTCTTCTAATCCCGAGGCAAAGTCAATCTGCCTTCCAGCCCGTTACCCAGGGAAAAGGAAGACAACTCTGAATGCACTTGGTGACCCTGGCCATCACTTGCAGTCATTCATTCTGCCTAGATAAGACCCCAGTCCAGTTGGAAAAACTTGCCTTTCCAAAGAAAAGAAATCCAACCGCTCTTTGTGTCCGATAAGAAATAATCCTCTGCGTTAATCCACGGCGTAGAAGTTGAGTGACGAGGGAGTTAAGAGAAGAGATTGGATATCGGGGACTGTGCTCTTCTCTTCAGGAGAAGTATCTGTGTCCTGAGGAAATAAAGTTCGGCGAGGAAAGTGGAAGAGCTATTCACCGGGATCCCAAAATGTTGCAAAGCTAATGAAGTACTCGGCTAATTGCTGTCTTTTTAGCGAGAGAAAGGAAGGGGAAAAAAGAGGCAGCGACTCACTCGGATAGCCAAAGTCCATTTGGGGGAATGTTCGCTGGGAAAAGACGGGGAAAAAAGATCTTAAACAGGAAAGAGAGAGAGAGAGAAGAGAAGTAATTGAATCCGATTTACTGGCTCCCGCTTCAATTTTGCGGCAGAATAATTACGATGTTTCGAAAGCTAAAATGAAAAGAAAAGAGCTTAAATAAACACTCCTGTCGGTTTTTCTAAGCGTTTTTACTCACTAGTTTTGGAGATCTGTGTACACATACGTAAGATGTATTCTAATCTTTGATCTAATGTTTCGTCTAGGGCTTTCAATTAAGTAGCATTCACACTAACAGATTTTTCTGTAATTTGCCACGAGCAAACCGGTTAACCAACATAAAAAAAATACCTTTTCAATTAATCTTTAGAGGTGTTGCTTAAAATCCCCTTCAATTAATCTTTAAAGGTGTTGCTTTTGTCAAGGTAAAGAAAAAAATTAATTTAATAGTTGGAGTTCTTTCTAAGTACGAGCTATTAAATGTAAATAAACAGTATTACACTTTTTTAAGATAGTGTACTTTTCAAAGCAAATCGCTACATTTGAAATTAAGTTACAAAGAGTTACATTAAAAGATATTTGTGTTAATTTTTCTATGTAAGTAAACAGACTGTCACATAAATGAAATTTAAATACCATTTATAGAGGGTACACTTTAACATATACATGTAACAAAAATATATAAACATTAATTTCTCTTTTTTAAGAGTAAATACTCGATAATCAGTTCAGAGAAATCTCAGCTCTCTCTCTCTCTCTCTCTCTCTCTCTCACACACACACACACACACATATATATATATATATATGTGTGTGTGTGTGTGTGTGTGTGTGTAAAGCAAGTGGAGCTTATAACAAAAATTTATAAATTTTGTAGTTATGATTTATATATAAACAACTTGCACATTTAGATTGCTACCCTAACAGTCCATTTCTCTATTACAATGGCTATGTATTTGTTTACTATATTCTCATGATCATAAATTGATTCTCTTATTTTTAGGTTTACTGAAATGGTGTCTCGTTTTTCAACCTTTTTATTTGAAAGTAAGCCTTTCATATTTTCTTTTCCCTTGTTTTTTGACGCAATTTTCTATTAGCTCGGTGTTTAGGATAATATATGTAACATTTTTTGCTTATATGTGTTTTCGTGTTCAATATGAATATTGTTAATACAAAACTTAAATAATCGTTTTGCGGAAGATATCATATTTATTTCTTAAGAGTTTTCTTTATTCTATCTATGAAATAAAGTTACTTTATTTTTGGAAGTATTTTAATGATCTTTATTCATTCACGAAAATTATGAGTATTATAAATGTTCCCATTAAGAATGAGATTACAGAATTTAAATAAAATCAAGAAATTTAAGTCTGAAATGTATTTGGATGTACAAAAATCACAGCTTTCATCAATCTATTATTCTTTATATTATTATAATAAAAGAAGTGATTATATAGATATAACAAAATGTAAGAAATGCGTTTAAAAATAACTAAAAAAAGATTTTTTTTACTTAGAAAAATTTTAAGGCTTAATAAGATATGAAATATTTTGTATATATGTGGAATGTTTATTTTTTTTATCTTATTTCTGAATTGCAACTTTATTAAAATCAAAAACGTCAGTTCTACTCTTCCTGTTACAAAATACACTACAAAACAAAAAACAAAAAATTAAATTAAATTCTACGGAGTATTGATACATTTTTTTTAAAAAAAAATAATAACTTATACAAAAATAAAGCTTTTTAAGCATTGTATACCTTTAATTTATTTGAATTTTATCTGAAAATTCCATCATAACAATTGATGAACTTAAATGGTTATATGTGCATATTTCTTCTGGTTCTTTTAATTTAGAAATTAAGCATATAAAAATGCATTTTTCAGTAAGAGAATTTTTTAAATAAATAAAAACAATGAATATCGTCTTAATGTTAAATATCCCAAAAAAAATTGTACATTTAGTCGAAAGAATATTTTTAAGATGAAATTTAAATTCATGTCCTTGAAGTCCAGTTACTGCAATCGCAACCAGTCTTAAACAGCGCATGAATATATACCATCTATTTTTATTATTCATACAAAGAATGGCGGATATTATAGACCTGTAGGTATTTCACCTAAAGAAAGAGTATTAGTAGATACGAAAGAATCCAGGAAAAACACTTCTAGGAAATCAAGCTGCACTTCGAAGATGCATTTATTTTATGTGCATGTCCATTCTATTTCCGGCAAATAAAAATTATGCCCTACTTTTATAACGCAGGACATTTGGTGGCGGAACATTTTGCCGCGGGGGATGGTTGGTCCAGTGTATGCATTTATTTTATGAGTGTGCACACACGAGATTGAATTGCCGCAATTGTATCTAATAAAGAAAAGCTGACCTTCCTCGTCCACTCTGCAATAGCGAAGATGGAATAGTTCAATCCAAAACTTCTTGGGATGATGTGGAGGAGAAAAGAGCAAAAACATGCTTTCTCAACGATTACATTGCATTCTCTTCGATCTCTGTCTCTCATAGCCCTTTTCTGCCTCCTCTTCTTTTGGGGAGGCGTCCCCCACCCCGCCTCCAGTGAACAATGCCTTAAGCCCTGTTATTTTCTCTCCTAGAGCAACAGCTCTCCAAGAATTCCTGAATAACAATGTATATAGATAAGGCTGGGGGTTAGAAACAGAATGTTCCACAGTGTTATTTTTCTGCGGTAGAAATTAAATCTTGCGTTATTTTTTTTTTTAGAGAAATGTTATAAGAGTCTTATGGTTTGGAAAATATTAGTCTGAAATTTTGGTTGAAGTGTAAAAATAAAAACTGAAAATTTATTTGTATGAAAATAATGCCATCGATTTTCATGATCCAGAAAAAATAATGGTGTTATAATACTGATATTTTAATAAAAGATGTAATGTGACTATTGCTATCACCAGATTATTTATTCATTATTCTGTAATGCAGCTGTTTTAGAGCATATTATTCAAAAAGTGAAAAATATCTATTAAATGCATAAATAAAGCCATAATGTTGAAAGAATAAGAAAAACACACTAAAATGTGTTAATGTCCTAAAATTAAACATTTCTAATGCATAGTATAAGTTTTAGGTATTAATGAGACTGAAACTTTTTTACTATTATTTGTTATTATTATTATTTATTATTTACTATTATTATTATTATTATTATTATTATTTATTATTTACTATTATTATTATTTATTTATTTACTATTTACCTTTATTTATTATTATTTATTATTTACCATTTACTATTATTTATTATTATTATTATTTATTATTTACTATTTACTATTATTTATTATTATTTATTATTTACTATTATTTTATTATTATTATTATTATCTTTTAAGTCAAAATGCATTACAAAATTTGAAGTAACAATTATAGATTAGAAAGAGAGTTTAAAGAAAAATTTTCCACATTAATATTCGTAGAGAAATTTTCTGCTGTAGGAATCAAAAGACGTACATTTTGAGAATACTGAAAAAAACTTAATTACTGAAACAATAAAGAAAGACGAGTAATTAAAAATATGAATTTGAACTTGACTTTTATTAAAGTAATGAAAATAGTATAATTAATCCCAAAAGTTTTTTTAGTATTAAAGTTTTAATTTCTATATTCGCTGTTTTATTCGTTCATTTTGATTTTGTCAGTAATATAGTTTAACGAACCTTTGTTGAAAAATTAAAAGTATGTGAATATGACAATGAAAACTCAACATGAAAAAATTGAAAACATAAATAGTTTGTCATATTTTATTTAAAACTTTAACAAATATTAGTATGAAAAAAAGGATCTGAGAAGAATCAAAATAAAGATAAAATAAATTTTGAGTATTGGTACAAGTAAGTAATTTTTGTAACAGTCATTGAAACTTTTAACATTAAAACATCTATGTTACGAATATGTTACTTACGGATTAAGAAGAAAAAATTGAATTTTGTGTATAAAACTATCGATCATAAAGAAGATATATTTTTTGAAAAATATCTGACCTAAAGTAACGGGAAGGTAGAGAAGCAAATTTATAATGCTCTCTTTTTTTGGAATGATATGCTTATAAAAAAGTATGAAGTTCATATTATTTAACGAAAACTTTTTCTTGAGAGTCAGTTGATGGAGGTTAGCAAAAACACCGTATTTAAAGTACACATCAAAAATTACGTTAAACAAAAGTTAGTATTAATTAGTATTAAGATCCAATTTTGTTCGCATTGAAAAATTGGAATTAATAACTTTATTTCCTTAAATTTTCCAAAAGAAGAACAAAATTTAATTCCGTAGATTGATTATATTTTCAAAGTAAAAAACAAGTGAATAAAAAGTATGATGAAAATATTCATAATGATTTGACAAACATTAATTGCTAGTAATATTGTACAAAAAACATTTACAGCATTCTCTAATTTCTTAAAATTAAATCAAAATTAAAAAATTTAAACAGAAAGAAAATCAAATTATTTTTGTATACCTAATTACAAAAACACAATAGAAAAAAAATTAAATGCAAAAAGAAAGCTATATGCAAAGTTATGCAAAGAACAGATTTAGCCACCCAAGGTACGCTTTTTTTATAATCATTATTAAATTACTCAATTAAATACAAGAATTAAAGTAAACGACGAAGTATCGAGAAATGGACAATAGTAAGCTTTTCCAATATTAAAATGAAAGGAAACGATAAATTATTAAATTGAATATATTTAAACTAAATGTAATTAAAAATAAAGCAAACAATAAATTATTAAATTGAATGTTATATCAGCTACATATAATTAAATTAAGACAAATGATAAATTATTAAATTGAATATTTTTAAGCTAAATATAGCTAAAATGAAAGAAAACGATAAGAGATTGAAAAGTGATCTGGTACGCCAAAATTGATCCCCCTAAAACAATAGCCCCTTAGGTGGCTAATAATTATGACCACGCCAGAGAAAAGTTTGTTTGATTTAAACTCGTATAAGAGAGAAGTATTTGACAAAATCTTATTTACATAAGCATTAATACTATATTATATACTTTACGGGAGATACAAAAATTTTGTGACCTTCCGCAATGCATCTGTATTCAAGGAACAAAAATAATACTTGGGAAATTAATTTTTTTATTACACATAAACTTTAAAAATAAGAAATGAATTTTAATGAGGTATTTCATGCATGAATTTTGATGAGGATTAACAATAGATATAAATTATTAGTAAGATGTTAATTCTTTTAAATGTTGACTGTTTATTAAAGAATAATGATTCAGTTTTGAATTGTACTGAATTATATATCAAATTCTGTTGGAATAATTTTTAAATCTTTAAATAAACTCTTAAATCGATTGAAAAAATGCATTAGTTTTGAAAGGAAGACATTATCATAAAAACAACATTAACAAATTATCTTTCTGATAAGCGATAAATTAAGCTCCAAACTTTCAGGAATCGAATTAGAAAAATACAAAATTTGGGAATTAATAAGAGATATAGAATATTTTTTTGCTTTGGAAATTTCCTTACTTTTCTTATTACATAGCCATGCTTAAGAGCTATTGGAAGACACTTGATTCGTAGTTATACTCGTGATCTTTTTGGTGGTACTTATTTGAATGGCACCTATAACTGTAACATGAATACGTCCTTATTTTTTTTAATAACGTCCATCCCAGCCTTTATTAGTCAGAAGTGCAATGGTTGGTTTAAGATTTATTTGTCCAGTTGAAATTGGAAGTCTTTAAGGCATAGCTTTATTAGACAGAAAAGTGAAATTCAGCGATTATTTCAAGATTGTGACCAAACCACCCATTTAATTCAACAATGTTCATCGTTTTGTATATTTTTGAAATTTAGAGTTTTATATGGGCTGAAATGTACTTAATTGCATTTGTATTTGATAGTTTAACTTAATGACATAACAGAGAAATGTGACTATTTTATGTAATTATATTATTTGTGTTATCTTTTTCAAAAAGGAAAAAAAAAACCTGCCACTTTTGTTAATGAAACAATCGTTCATTTTAGTAGATTTTTTAAGAAAATTTCTAAGTAAAAGTATTTTAAAATTTTAATTTAACTTTTTTAGAAATTTTTAATTCAATTTTTAAATTTTTTTAATTAAAATATTTTAAAAGGTTTAAAGTTCTTTTGTTATATATTGATTTATTAGTACTCTAATAGTATAGAAATTATATTACTGCTCACTGAAAGAGATTTATGGGATTTTTATTACGTATACATAAATCATTACATTGAAAACATATTACCTGATATATAATCAATCAATATCGCTTTTACTCATACCTGAGGTATAAGAGGAAAGTACAAAGTAGCATTGGAACAATAATGGAAATTAATGTATTACCATTAGAAATAAAACTAATGTATATGAATGGAGATGTTATTAATAATTTTCAAGCTTAAAACAAACACAAATTTTTGTAAAATATCTTAAGACAAAAATATCAGACATTTTTAGAAGGCCTTAAAAATACATTTGAGAAGATCTTTAAGATACAATTGTAGCGAATCTGTTTATCTAACTAATAAGAATCATCATTTATTTCCTCAACTTAGTTACAAATACATTTTGTAAGAGATCCAAAGTTAAATGAAATTATTGCTAAGAACGGTTCAATATCTTGCCACAAATTACATGTAGAGGTTTTGGTGACAATACACTAGTAATATTTATTATACATCTTCACTAACAAAATATTATTTAAACTATACAATATACGACAATAAGCTGGTTTGGATTCAATTAAAAATATTTCCTGACAGAATTCCATATTGAAATAAAGTTCATAATCCTTTTCCAGAAGTTGAGAACATTTCATAGTCGTGTTATTATTTATACAAGATAAGGTGGCAGCACATTTGCAATTTGCAGTATTAAAGTCTTCAACTCTTAAACTGTATTTAAATTATATAGCGTATGGCAGTTTCGGGTTGAAGCATTTAGGGAGGAATGAAATCCTTAAAAATCCATCAATCTTGAAATTCGTCTTGAAAAAACTTCCAAGAATTCTCGTTATGATGTTCTCAAGATAATTTATAACAACTTACCATCCAATAACATCTCCGTTAAACACCTTCACGAACTTCTTCGACAGTTTTAAGGCTCGTCCACCTTTATTTCCCGTAAAACATGTAGTGGGAAATATTCAATCATTCTTCTATACCATCAATTGATCATTATCTGCTCAACAGCGTTCGGTGCTGTTGTGGAGGAAGTACAAACAGGGTAAGGATTTTATAAGGTACTTCTATATCGTTATCTACGTGAAAGGAAAATGATATAACTCATCCTTCCGTGGGCCTCGTATGTTATCTTACAGCCCCTTTCCTTTTAATGAGTGATGAGCAAATAACTAGCTTATCGGAAGCCTTAAATCTTATAGAAAAATTAGGAGACATCATACTGATAACATTAAATTATAGGAGGTGTCAAATTCTTAGATGACGGTTAGGATTGCGTCCTCTGCGCATGTTCTTTGAGATCGATCAAGACAACTTTGCACATCCTCCACGTAAAGATCGTAAAAAGACGTCAAAGAGAAAAGAGAGGGGAGGGGGACAGATAGTGATGCACCTTTATTCTCCTTTCAAGATTCCCGTCCTTTAGGTCATTTCTTTTATTTATTATCTAACGAACAAAAAAGGAAAGAGGCATCTATAATTTGTTTGATCAAGAACCAATTTCGATAGCTTGCAATAAGATCAATTGTCAAGCATGATAGTAAAACCAGTTTATAGAAGAAAAATAATTCTGCCTAAGTTTTTTTGTGTTTTGCTTTCTAAGTTTAAAAATATAATGATATATATATATAAATATATATATATTCTAGCAAAACCTTGTTTATAAGAGTCTTCAGCTTGTTACAGCATTAATGATATTATATTCCATTCTTTAACTTTTCTTCAATTCTTAGATGTTTGAATTTATTAATGTCTTTACCACTTCTTAGAATGCTTTTAGTGGATATCATATTATTTTTCATTCAATTTACTTGCTTTCAAAGATTTAGCACTAATATATATTATGATTTTCATACATAATTAATGTTGTATTTTTATTTTTATTCCTTTTTCTGTATTTGCAATGATTTACTTCAATATTTGTATACCTGCTTGGTATAATGATATATATATTACATATATATATATATATATATATATAGTGTTTTAGTATTAACACTAATAGAAAATACTCGTATTAAAAAAGCTGTAAAAGAAATAACCATTTTAGCAATATCATTAGTTCAAAGTTATACTTTTTAAATATAATGCATATTTAGGTACTAATATGTATTCCTTTTCTATATTATTATATTTTTATGTAATATAATGTGATTTTTCATGTAATAATTTTTCTTAATTGTTTGAAATAAGACTATAGATTTTTAACCAGAATAACTGTAGTATTTTTAAATAAAATAAAATTAAAAATAAAAACTTTCAAACTGGAATAATCATAAATAAGTTTATTTCCGATAATGGAAACACAAATTAATTTTTTCATTCCATAACCATGTACCAATACATTTTATTTTTTTTCTTTCTACCTCTATGTCTCTCTTTTCCAAAATATCTTCAAAATTATATCTTAATTATCATTTGGATGCAATGCAAATATATGTTTTGTGGGAAAAGAATATTCTAATTTTCTTATTCATACCAATTTTTTTGTAGGAATGAAACCTCAGTCACACACTCATCACCTACATATCACCAAGTTTCTACGTAAATGAAGTAATATCATATAGACTTATTAAATGGCATATGGAATTGCAATGATAATTTTTGTACTTTAAGTATTAAATAATTAATGTTATAGGTCTCATAAATTAAATAAATTTCTGTAAGACACAACATCAATGTCAAAATTGATCTGTTTGTTAAATTTCTAATGTTAAATAACGAGCCTTAGTTACCGAACACACTTATTAATATCCTTATTTTTATAAAATAGATATTAAAGATTCTAACGATAGAGCTATGATGTACAAGCACTATTAGAATAAATAAAATAAACTCTATTCTAAATTAACATCACCACTTTTATTTATTTAGTAAAGACTAATGCTCTTACCATAATATGTAGATGCCTGTTATTCCCAGGATCGAGATTGCTCCCCAACAGAGACAGAATTTCTCCTAACAATAATTTGCAGTTCACCTTTCATAATCTATATTTCAATTTGCTTACACCTTCCGAGAGAGTTATTTATCAAATAAAGACTGTTGCATAGGAAGAACAAGAATCTTACTTTATGCGTGAGATTTTCTCCCCTCATTCCCAAATAGACAGAAGATATCGATAATCATCCTGTTTTCATTCCTTCCATCGCCGAGGCAGGCTTTCACTCTAGAGGCAAAATCAATCATCTCTTAGAAGCGGCTCTTTGTTTATGTGAAAATTTCGAGAAGTGTCCTCTCAAAGGATAAAAAGTTATCAATATTCGTGATGCAGCCGAGTTTCTTAATGAGTCAAATGTGGGGCTTTCCCCTGTGGGACAACCTCGAGACAGCAGACTTGCTGAAGAAAAGTGACGGATGCTAGGAGGGAGGGCCTTTAATGAATTAATGGAACCTAGATTTCCGTAATGATAGATTGCTGGGATGGAGCTCTGTACTGAAAGGGAAACGATAAGAAGGAATCTGGGGAGTAGAGTTACGGACTGACAACACGTGTGAAGAAAGGACACGAGAAATATCCATTAGATTCCACTGTATAGGATGTCGGGATTTCTTCAGGTTTGGGTTTTTTGTCATCCCTCTGAAGGTTTTGGGAATAATTGGGATGGTTCAGAGCCGGTGAGAGTCTGCTATAAAGTGCTCTCATTATTACCTATTTGCTAAGGCCTTATATTTTTTTTCAAAACTGTGTTGCTGCTTTGTGACTAACATACTAAACGGATTAAGTGAATGACTTTCAAAGTTACGAAATTAACTCCTAATTACTTCTCAAACTCTTGTTGATGGCACAATAGGGAATAAGGGCGACTTTAAAGCATTATTCGCGCATGTTGTAACCAGAAAAATTGAAGGTATTTACAAATATATATTAGCAGCATATTTATGAAATATGAATTTCAAATGAAATCTTGAATCATCTATAACAAATACAATATCAAAAGGATATTAAATGTTCTAAAGTTTCCATATTTAAGGAGGAAGAGAAATCATTATTTTCGGTCACGAAAGTTTGTAAACCTATATATATATATATATATATATATATATATATATATATATATTCATATTTAAATATATATATATATATATATAGTTTGTATCATTACTTAAAACAAATTAGTGTTTTTAGAATCCTGCATTTTATTAGATTTTATTTCACACTTTTCCACAGTTATTTAAAATTGGTTTATATATTCCATACATTCAAATAGTATTGTTTATATTTATGCTTGTGTTTCAAGCTAAGTAAAGTGTAAATACACACAAGAAAACATAATTATATGAAATAAAATTGCTAGTATACTAAAAGTATCAAAAGTTACTTCTCTTATTTTGAAATGTATATTTTAAAACTATCGTTTAATTATTATAAAACGGAAACACCAGCGAACACTGACTCAAAAAAAATTAATTCCAAACAAAACTTAACAAAAATAAGATGTGTTATAGGTATTTAATTTCAATAGTTAGAACGGAGCTTTTTAAAGATAGTTATAGCTTAAAAAAGTAAAAGTAAGAGTAAAAAAAATAGTAAAGTTTTCTTCATTAGTACTTTTATTTTGCTTTTTACAATTCATGAGACAAAAATATATTATGAATTCAATTTCACAACTATCAATTCGGTAAGAAAAAACCATTGTAAGTCGAAGGAGAGTATCTTTAAAATATATATATCTTTTTTAAAACTTTTCTACTAACAACAAAATATGTTATGCATTTAAGCAATTTTTACATAAATATTGTTTCAGTATTCATTTTTAAAAGCAAGAAAAGTATGAAAATGTGGAAAAATTTGTAAAAGTCCATTTCACCTCAAATTTTTTTTACAATAGTTCGTATTCCAATAAGAATTGCATTTCAAAATTTTATTTATTTAGTACTCAAAGCGTTTTCACTAGAATTAACAACTATTTCTAGATTTATTCTCAACCTTTTTTAAAATATATAGAAACTCCTAATTTTTTTTCGTGGTTTTTATGATATTTAAGGGTTTTGATGTTATTAAAGTGCAGTATACACAAATTCGAATATATTTCACAAACAAGTTAACATTAATTACTATATATAATCTCTTAATTAATGTTTATCAGAGTACAAATAATATTAGTTAATTTTCTTTTATTAATCGGGTGATTGAAAACTTGGAACATAGAGTCATATGCACACTAAACAATTTGAAATATTTATAAAAAGAATTAACAACGTGAACTAAAGAAGTTTGAACAATTTATTACTATAAATTTGCGTTTGTTATTTTTCAAAAAATCAGTATATTCACAATCCATAATTCAGTAGAAATAGTTCATATCTGCTAAACCATATGTTTATATAGATTTATTTAAATTTATATCATTTACAATCAGATAAAATTCCCTTTTATAAATCTTTTCTTAGAAAATTCTATGAATTTCATAAAGCTTTACAACTCTAATAAGGTTTCTGTTACATTATTCTCTTTGCTTTTTATACATTTTCATATGCCATCCTTTGCGTAATCTCATCTACTGAAATATGCTGCAGGTATAATGCAAAGACAATAATTTAACTTCCATAAATTTATGTTATGAAATATGTATATAAAATTGATTCAATGACTTATTTACCCAAAAATGCATAAGCATCGTATAGATGTTTATATTTCTTAATAGATCTTATGTGAATTTATATCGTTTGTACGTCCACACACGAAAAATTCGTTTTTATGAGTTTTCTAAGAAAATTCGATCGATTTCGTATTGCTTATAGCATAAATGATATTTCTGTTGCATTCTTCTCTTAGTGGTTTGTACATTTTCATATCACTTCAAATTATGGTAAATGCATTCCTTTGTGCAATCTCATTTATTGAAACATATTGCAAACATAATACTTGAGTGTTCAAAGGCAAACTTTGAAAGAGGAAGAATGAATTATTAATTTACAGGGAAAATGCAGAAGGACAATTTTCAGCTGAAATGCTTTATAATATTCTTCTGAAGGAGAACACAAACAATATTTAAGCGCATTGGGTACGGGCTGTTATTGATAGCGCAGTTATTTAAAGGGAGAAAAAAATGGAGCTCTTTCATTTTCTCATAAAGTAATGGAACATTTATATCTCTGAAACCTTTTCCCAATTCCATTTGGGGCAAAAAGGGACATGCAAGACTCTCCCCCCTTCAATTTTAACTGCTTCGGTTTTCTTGCGGCGTTTTTTCTTTCTTCTTTTCTTCTCTCTTCTTTCTCTACAATCTTAGTTTATTCTTTATTTATTTTGCTCCGCTTTGAAACTTTCTCTTCGTCTTTGTGTAGATGACATTATTTGGAGAGGAAATATATTGACGAAAAAAAATTGAAAAAATGCATCAAAAGTAAAGATAGTGGCGACAGAAAGATGCTCTTTAGCCTTAGGCATTCTGTCCAAGGAAATCAGGCGGATCATCATTTTTCCACGCCACAGATTCCTTTTTCCAAGAAAAATCTCTCTCTCTTTATATAATTCATTCTCCAGATATCTTCCTCAAATTTCTTATAGTTACCTCTTTTTTTCCATTCTCCTTTCATCTGAATTAAGCTCATTTAATTAATATTTTTACACTGGAGACAAGAATTTCCTACACTGAACCATTTCTTTCGAAGGGAAACGTCCTTTTGTTTATTTTTTTTTAATTACGACGTTTCATTGGTTGTATTCTAGGTGAGAAGCACGATTGGAATCTAATTGGAAGATAGGAATGATATTCGTAACGGGTGCACTGTTTGGATTTCTATGAAAAAAAGGAATTCTTTTTGTTAGGACTGGTTTAATTGCTTTTTTAATTTAGCGCTGCGTGGACATTGCTAATCAGAATAAATGATCGTCAAAAAATGAAAAACTGTTTCATCACATAAGAGATGTCACCTCTAGGCACTTAAGAGATATTTTACTAACTTAGTAGTTTAGTGTGGAATGTACGAAAGCAGTTTTTTAAAACTCTGTGTGAATTATGACTTCATACATATCACAATGAATCATACACATAAAAATAAATGTATTTAGATAATATTTATGTTTTTAGAAATTTCTTCATTTTACAAATTTTCATAATTCTTTTGGCGATGTTTATATAAAAATTTGGCTATTTTAGGCCTTATTTGAATTCGGTAAATTAACAAAAGTAATAAAATTTCCTACTGAGAATATTGTAAAGTTGTTAAAAACAAATAAATATTTCAAAGAATTTTGGTTCTCTTTTGATGAAATAAATGAGTGGAAAAATTGAGTTACGAAATGTTTTTCATCTCATGAAAGTTTATACTACTTCGAAAGAAATTACATGGGTGTAAATAACCATGCTGATAAGAAAATGATTTTTATTATATACTTTAAACATTTCCAACGAGTACATTTCACTGAATAAACTTTTAATGAATTTAAAATCACTTAAAGTACTATATAGAATTTTTTTAAGGTTTTGATAAATTGATATTAATAAATAATACAATAGAAGTTCATCTTTAATAAGCTTTGCATACTATAATTAATTGATGAAGATAAGTGTAGATTTCTGATATTAAATCTTTGTGTGTAATTTATGATATTAATAGAATTTTATTATATATTGCTGTATTAACGTATTGAAAAAGTTATTTTTCGTTACAGCGAAAAACTAATTAGGTTCATTAACCAACCAATTCATTTTGATTAGAAATAATGGAGAAAATAATTCGGCATCATGTTTAAGTGTAATTTGTACATTAATGTAAATAATTTCATTAAGTTATTCTCGATATTTAATGTAATTATATATACACACTCAGAGAGAGTAAAAAATTTGATAACTATCTGGTAAATATATCTTTACAAGACAGCAGCAAGGTGTTTCAAGATTTTAAAAATTTTAAGATATAGATTAAGACATTTTGTGATAAGATCCGAATAAGTTTGGAATAGTTTTCAAATCCAGCAATTAAAATCACTTTAATGAAAATTTTCAATTTAATCTCAATTAAAATTAACTTCTAATTCAGAGAAATTTGAAAATGTTAGATTTTTAATAATTTGCTATTAAGAAAAAATTACATTAACAAAATTAATTACTCACTTTTGTCTTGTACAACTACTACAAGTAATAAGATTTTCATAAAAATACAAAATTTTCATGGGCTAGAAGAACTACTTCATGATTTTTTGTAACCTTTTTTTATGTATGAAAGTAATTTTACTACGAAAAGTGTCTTCAGCACAAGCATTAAAGTATAACTTTACAAATTCTTAAAGTAATCTGATGATAACTGTATAGATACATATATTTCGAGTTTGAAAATTCATACTTTTACAGATTTTGAGGTAAAAATATTTGAAAATTTAACTACTACATTCACACGAGAAAAGGTCCCTCAAATGATTTTAAAGTTCTCCATGTGTATTTACTTGCATTATCTCTGTCTGTATATATCAAAGTTTAAGTTGTTAATTTTCATTTTATTAATTCATAGGAAAAGTGTGAATAATGCATACTTAAAAAATATTATTTTCAACTAATTTCTTATAGTTAAAAGGAGATTTGAATACCCATTTTCGATAATTTATCTACGTACTTCGTGTTTTTGTTCTTCGTAAAATACTTATCATTTTCATTTATAATTTTTCAGATGCAAAATAAAAAAAAAAATTCTGGTAAATAAAAAATATGCATTAGTCAAAAGTGTCACTAAACAAAAATCAAATTTTGAACCAAACTAGTCTTACCAGTTGTTCCGATATTTTGAAAGATAAAAGTCTCAAGTTCTTAAAATAATAGTTCAAACAATGATACGTTTGAAAAAAATTAGAGAATGGTATTAAAAAAATTGAACACATTCAAATAATAGTGCCTGAAATATCTAAGGTAAAGCTACATTTTTTTTAGAAATTTTCTATGTGTTGATCATACCAAAAACAGTTATAATTATAGAAAAAAATTTCAAATACTTTTTAAAGATTCTATTAGTACTTTATTTTTCACCTTTGATACACTTATAGCAGATTTCTAAATACATGTAAACGCAACTTTATAATAAGATATACTCTTCTATTCCAAATCATAATAAATATTAAGTGACTATATTCGCATCTTGTATAAGCGAATATTAAAGTATCTAAGATATGCTATAGAGAGAATTTTAATGTACTTTAATACCAAAATTTCACGTAAACTATTGATTAAACCATTATTCATCTTATAAGGATACATCCATGTATATGTTTGTATTTATGACGCTTGAATAAAATGAAAAATAACAGCTCTATCAATGCTCTTTGATTTATCTGTATTAAAATGAAAAAAGGTAACTTTCTCTTTATCTCAAAAGAAAGCCGATAAAATATGGTAGATAAATTATAACTGTAGATCTAATCAAGTTATTTTAAAAGAAAAAGCGAAAGAGAAATTGCAAATAAGTTCAGAAATTAACTGTAAGAATAAAGCAATTTATGCGATTTTTTTCCCTGTCTTTTGAAAGAAAATTTTATTCACCGATAAGTTACGGACGAATAAATAATGGCATCCATTTCTATACCCAACAAAATTTTTGAAATTCGGATTTCATGATACGGAAGTAACAAAAGACCATTAAAGATAACTAGGAAATTGATGGGAGTCGTTTTTATAAAAAAAATATTATTTGTGCGTAAGCTTGGAAAAAGATAATTTCATTTCTTTGCCTTAAAAAGAAAAGGTAATTCCATTTCTTGAAGTTTTTCTTTCTTTCCTTCCTTTCCAAATTTATAAAGTATCGCTGCCTCAGATAAAACAAAGCAAGGGAACTTTTTTTGATGGAGAAGCAAAGTGAATGAAAGCACTTAAAAAATCTATAGCTTTCATAAATGAGTTTGAAAGTAAAGACAATGTTAAAATCAATAAATAGAAAGGTAGCTGCGATTTTCAGTCGGGTAATACAGGGAAAAAATGATCTCTCTTTTTATCGAGTTGTAACATTTATTGAAATGTGTATAATTTAGCATTTTTTAAAAAAGTGTATCGCGAAGTTTTTAAAGAGGATCTTGAGCACTATGTTTGTGATTGTCTTTTAATAGTTTTCAGAAATTTTAAAAAAATTGAAAAAACATGTTTATTTTGATATATTTTTCAAAATTTATGTGCTTCAATTTTCAGAATTTTATAGTCTTTGCTTGAACGGAAAACTGTGAACGAAATGAAATGTTTATAAAAAATATTAAAGGAGTTTTGTTCATGACTTTCAGTGGAGATATATTCAAGTAGGAAGTAATTTTTCTAAGTTTGAATTAATATGTTTTCTTTTTTAACATAATTGCCAGCAATATTCTCAAAATTAAATTGTCCTCGAATATGGTAAAATAATTAATTTTATTCTTTAGCTGAGAAAAACTCTAATTCATATTTCAAGGGATATAAAGTGGCTATAAATTTTATTGAATGAAATTGTAAAAGGCATTAAAAATTAGCAAATATAAAAGCAAGTTAGAGATAATTCTCAATAATTTTGTGTGCTTACTGCAAGTTATTTCAATACAGTAAGATTAATATTGTTTCGTTTCCTATAGACTCCTTTAACGTAAGTTAGTTGTATTTTTTTCCCTTAAGGGAGATAGTTATCGTTAGTTTTTTTCCCATAATTTGGAAATCTCCAAATCAAAACTTTCAGACAAAAATTCGTTGACCCTTACGAAATCAACATATTTTAAAAAGACATTTTTAAAAGGACACTCACTTTTTGCCACAAAAATGTAGTACTTTAATTTAAAAAAAATTTCAAACAATATTTATTCAATAAATATATCACCTCGTAATGCAATAATATACTTTTAAAAATCTTTGTAAGAGTAATATTTCATTAATAAGATTTCAATTTTGAGAACTTTTTGGAATTTTTGTGATTTTCTGTCAACATTCTTTTACGATAAAATATGAGTAACACGAGTTTTTGTATACATAATTTTTTCTTTAAGTGAAGTTTTAACAATTTTTCAAAAATATCATTACAAGAGAATCATCGAAAAACTATTTCATATGAAAACAAAAGCAATGTAATAAATCCAGATGCCTTTCACTAGTTTTCAATAACCAAATAAAAATTTATAAAATACTTTTTTAAAAAACTTCGATACTGAAAAGGTTAACTTCATAAAAATTCAAACTCATAAAGTATTTTGAGACGCAGTATGTAAACTTCAAGAAATTACGATAAATGTGGAATAATTTTTTTTAAAAAAATTCATAATAGATACCAATACTTATTTAGAAGAATGGAATAAATAGAGATAATCTTTTTACAATATATTTTTATCCATTTTACTCAACCACTCACATTTGAATTTTCGCCAAATTTTTCGTATTGTTTGATTTTTGTCAATAATGTGTAATTTTTTTAAGAAAATCAACACCAAAGATGAATGAAAATACTTTTATATCTTTATATTTCATTTCATGAAGCGTCACTTCATAATTTTTGATAACTTTAATTTCATTCCGAACTTAATATTGAACCTACTAATTGATTTAATGTGTATATATCCTTATCTTACATTGTTTCTTATATTTTCAGATCTAGAATCATTCTTCAAATGAATATTCATGAACAAGCATCTTAATGCCAAGAAGAATAGAAGAAAAAGATCTTAAAATTGTGCAAAAAGTACAAAACAAGCTTCAACTTATTTAAATAAAAATTATACATTTAAATCAACCTTATTGCTATGTCGTAAGCCATTTTAAAGACTGAAATAGGGATCCAAACAATGTTAATATTGTAATAGTAAATTAATAGCATGTGTATTATATTAGGGAATTAATAAAATTTTGTTGAATGTTTATTAACGTCCCACTTAAAATCAATACGAGGGCTAGTGGCGACGGACCTCGTAATTTTGAACCTCGATCAAGTGACGAGGACGAAAATTGAGGTGGCAACTCTCTCTACAAGCTTCCATACTTTGCCAACGAGAGTACGTGGAGCTCGAAAGATTTAACGTGTATCGTTCCTGCTATTCGGGGGATCTTCAATGGCATCAGGACTAGAATTCAAGACTAGACGAAAACAACGCCGACGACCGTGAGTTCGCGACCATGATCACTAGTCTACGGCAGCCCCAATCAATAATAGTATGCATAGTATAGTAACAAATTAATCATTTTCACATAAAAACTTCCCTGAATGAATTGAAAAAATATATTTAGTTTTGATTTTAATATTTATGTTTTCAAAATCTATCCTTAAAATATTTTAATACATTTATTCAGTAATATATGTGCTTTAATAACCTAGGTACAAAACAGGAACGATACTTTAAGGCATTAATAGAACATCATAGAAAATTAATTTGTGATTGTGATGGTTGTTCGTAATATTTACAATTTTACGTACGTATTTGTTCCTTCTGCTTTTAAATAGTAAAATTTATTTTAGAGTTAATTACTCTCTAATTTTCTTTTGCAACATTTAAAATATGTTCGCCTGTTATTTAAATGAATTGCTTATAGTTACAAAATTGTTTATGTTAAATCGGAAAATGGAATTTAATGTAACTTAGATTACCTAAACTTTTTTTTAAAAAAGTTGCTCTCTTTTTCATATGTAAAACAATACAATGGATAAAAATGCTTCAATAATTAAAAGGAATATGTAAAAGATTTCATTATATCTACTTCCTTCCCCTCCTCTTACGGTTCTTTAAAAGTTCTACTGGTTTTTAACTAGGTATCAATAATCTCATTATAAAAATGAGTGTTTCCAAAATCTTCAATAATAATTTTAATGTTAAATTAAAACGCATGTGATTGAAACATGCCATTTTTTCAATTAGCTAGTTAAATATTTACTGATGTAAAATTCGTTAATACATTTATTTAAACAGTAATTGTTATTTTATTGAATGAAAAATAAAGTAGTATTTAATGAGTAATTCTTAAAGTAGAATATCACTTTACGTTTGATGTTTAAAAAAAATTAATTTTTGTAGTTTTGCTTTATTTTTTTTTACAGTAGATCAAATAACTTTTAAAAAGTTTGACAAAAAATATATTATTAATTGATGCACTTTAGGCTCAATTTTTAATTAGTTCTCGTTAATTGATTCAAAAAGTCAAAATAAATATTTTAAAAACCAAAATCAGAAATTTAAAACCTATTAGAAAGAAAACAAATCACTGAAGTAAAAAAAATAAAATGATACCAGATCAAAGAAAACCGATATGATAAAAAACAAGATGGAAGGAAACTATTCTTTTTTTTTTATGGTAGTGTGTTGAAAGTGTAATGCATAAACTGTAAAAAAGAGTAAAATGTAATAAAATTCAATCTTGTGTCAATATAGGAAAGTAAATATTTCCAAAATTTTTCAAAAAATAATGAAGGGAAAAAAAATCTAATGCTAAGAACGAGAATCTAGAGATAACTCAAGTATCAAGATCTGCATTTGAATGACATTAAATTTCAGAACAAAAATTTTCTGCGTGTGTTAATTATAAGAAAATAATTAAAAATTACTTGAATTCAAATAAAGAATTCTTCGAATAGTATATTTTTGAGACTGGAGAAAGTAAAATTCTGTTAAGTATTAGTAAAAAATATTTACCTTTAACTTTTAATTCGTACTTTCACATAAATGTTATTGATAATAGGCGTTCAACTAAGGAAAAATATATAAAGGAAGAAAATTACTTTTTACACTTAATTTTTGCCACCTATTCAACAATTAAATTGAACATCGAGTACTTTTTCACACTTAACACTAATAAGATTCCCTCTATAATTAGGACTTACATAAAAAAAATAAAAAAATGTCGGATGAATTGTACTCTTAAATTTTAGTTAATTTACTGATATCTTTTTTGGAACTAAGTGTGACATTTAAGGTTCGAGAACGAGAAGCTTAACATCATAACTTACCCGTTTATTGCTTACAAGTACGTTTCGGCTATAATTTACCACCAGTGAGCTAGAAAAATCCTGCTAATTCTTTTCAAGCGGATAATATTTTTCAAAAAGAAACAAAAACGTTAACCTTCTCTGACGAACGAACACAGGAAGTTCGTGTGTGGGATCCATAAATAATATGAACTTCTACAATACTTCAACGCAATACTGAAAACCCCTACTTAAAGTTCCGAAAAACTTTAAAAAAATCTGATTCAAAGTAGCTAAATAAATCGTCATTTTTTACAGAAAAAAAAGAATAAGTTATGAACAAAAAACTTAGGGATTAAATCTTGATATTTTTATTTTCTCTGTGTGTGTGTGTGTGTTGTTAGCTGATGACTGGGTACGCTTATATATATATATATAACTTCAATATTATGTATATATATATATATGTAGCCAACTATATATACATATATATGCATGTACATACCTACCTACCTACTCTCTCTCACTAATAATATTGAGTTATTGTGCCACACACACACACACACACACATATATATATATGTGTGTGTGTGTGTGTGTGCGTGCGTGCGTGCGTGCGTGTGTGTGTGTGTGTGTGTGCAGTTTTCCGAGTTTAATTCTTACCTGACCTTAAGTTTTGATTGAAAAGAAATAAATGTATCAGGAAATGTACCAGTATCAGGAAAAGCATTAAGAATCAAAACTTTTTCTATGATTACATTTTATATAATTTCACATCTCAATTTCTTATCTAAATTTTGAGTCCATTTTCATTTTATTTTATTAGTCCCATTAGTTAGCTTATACAGCATTTAAGAAGAATTGTGAATTGCATTTTAAACCTGATCTTTGTCATTAGTGAAAAATAATCTTTTAAACGATACGCGTGAATTTCCAGACCTACTTTGATTAAATATGCGTTAAATACTTATATAATTGCCGTAGAAAGTTATTAATTCCAAGCATAAAGAAAAAAAATGGAGATTATATGTTCTGCTAAAGAAATAATTACATCTTTTTATTTTTATTTTTAAAGAATTTTATTTGAGGAAAAAATATATTTGAAAAATTAGAAAGTTATAAAGTAAATAAAAAAGCCTTGCTTTTTAGTAAGAGAGTATTTCTAGTTATTATTAGTAGAAAAATTGAACATTGCCTATAACTATATAATGATTATAATATTAAGATAAAAGAAACAAGATGAAAAGAACTCAAAACCAATGAAAAGTGAAAAAAATAGACGTATAAAGATCAAACAGCGCAATCTGTTAGCAATATTAAATCGAAAAATCCTATTTGAAAACAAAGTTACTTGCTCCAAAAGTAAAGCAAGCAGTATTCTGTTGTGTTTTTGAGCTTTTTCTAAATTCTCGCTCAGTCTACAAGAAGACCTTCTGTCTAATACTTTATCAAGTGAAAAGGCTTCCGTTCACAATCCTCAAAGGATTTAACCTCAAACCGGAGATGTGTCATTTGGTATTTCTTTAGGCAAGAAAGATTGACTTCCACAAAGATTTGGTACTCCAATTCTTTAAAAACTGCAACAGCGCACAAGCTATTCAATTGTTTGGGCATGGTAGGAGATAGACATTAAGAAAAAGAAAAATGTTGGTAAAGTAAATTGAAACTTCACATTTAACCAAAATGTTTTTAATAGCTTAAAACAGTTTTTTAAGTTAAAGAATTTCGGCTGTTGTTTCCGAAATGTCTAGAAGCAGTGGAAAGGAAAGAAATCATGAATTATACAAATATTATCAAAAAAAAAAAAAAAAAAAAAAAAAATTGAGCTCTAGTTTATGTAGTTTTAAATATGTTTGTTTTGTAGTTTATCTAAAAGTACTAGGTACTGGACCCTGAACAGAATATATGACACAAAATATTTTCCAAGATCTATTCCAAGATGTAAAAATACCTATTAAGTACAAGAGTGACGCTTTTTTACTTAAATTTTTCTTTCACTCACTTTAATTTACTTTAGCATATATTTTTTCTCGTCTTACGATTAAGAGATTTTTGATTTTTATCATTCCTGAAACTGGCAAAGCTGATGTTACAAAAAGGTATTTGTCTCTCATTTCTGATACACTATAGCAGTATATAATTGAGTTTCCATATAATTGATCTTCATTCTTTGTATGTATGTATGTATATGCAAAGCCAAAACAAAAAGTGTTTCTCCTTTTTCTATCAGTTATCAATCTTTCTCTCAGAATCAGTTCTCAGTATATCAAAATCAATTCAAATTTGCTCCAGCAATATATTTCCATTCAAAACAGGAGCCTTAATTTTTTATCATCTGAAAATAAGTTTTAAAAGATTACCGTGCAGTTATTATTTCATTTGGAGCAAAACTGAGGCCGTGTTTCAAACTATTAAATAGCAGAATTCCCAATGATTAATTTTAGCAAAATATTCCTCAAGCCCTAATAACACCTTGCCTTAGGCTTTCATAAAATAAGCAAAAAACAAGGAACTTAAACATTACTCGGGAGAAAAAAACCGCCAGAAAGAACACTCTGTAAATAAAACATTTAACGACTTTTTTACGTTAAAAATACATGAATATGACAGAACAAAATTTACACCGATGAACAAATTAACATATCGTGCATATATTTTTAAAGAATTAACTCTAGATCATTGTAATCTCTATCTGATGATTCTCTAACCTCTTTTAAGAGAGCATTAAAGAATAGAAATTTCAGAGAAATGGAAGGATAAATTTCATTCCCTTATGAGACTAGACATCCAACGTAAATGCAACTCTGACAATGATACATTTTCTCTCACGTTTCCTAACATGCAATTAAAAGTATTTATATTTTAATCTCAAAACTGCAGCTTCTCTACTTAGATTAAGTCCTGTCGTTAACATACTCCCGTGAAAGGATGTCTTATTACCATTCGAAGTGTATCTTTCTGCAGATGGTCAGAATGGATCTTCTTAAAATGATTTGTTTCCGCTCTTCGCGCGCGGATCTCATCAAAACAAGTCTCGCATTTGGAACGCAAATTAAAGTCGCATTTAATGATTCTTTCGCTGGAGCAGAAGTAAGACTCTGGCATTGGAATTCCGTCTTATTTTACTACACGTAGATATCCGTGTAAAGTATCAGGCAGGTTCTAGAATTGGATTAATGGACATGTCTACGCACATTGTAATTTGCATAGCGTCACATCGCGTCATCTTCCGAATATTGATCAATTGAAGCCGTTAAATCATTTAATTGGTTTCAGTAGCGTTGTACTTCTTAGATTCATAGTAACTAGGATCCTGAGTGTTCTTATGTAAAAAGTAGGATACCTAAATTTTTGGATAATATGTAACAGTTTAAGGTAGTTTAATATTGTCTAATTATATTAGGATCATTGTTACTGGAAAAAAAATACGTTATGTCTTTCAGATTGTTAATTTATAATATATGAGTGTTGTTCCAAAAGTATTGGTTTCTGACGACAGTTGGTGCTACTCAAGTAAGTTATTGTTACTATTGTGTACCGTCATCTGTAAACCGGTGACAAAACAAATGTAACATTGAGTCACATGTTGATTTAATAACTATTTGCTGCCAAATCAATATTGGATTGCTGCATTCTCCAATTGTCGCCATTGGTAAGACCTGGATTCAGTGTTATATGAGTACACTGGAAGCCAAGCAACAATCAAAACAATGGGTTGCTTTCTGCGAATCAGCTCCAAAGAAGACGAAGATGGTCTAGTCGGCCGGAATTGTTATGCCGGTAATTTTTTTCGATTCCCAAATATCTGAGAAAAACGACCAACGATGAAAACTATGGTGTATGGTGTGAGTTACTCCATTTCTATTTCATTTCTTAACTCGGGTACCTTTTGAGCTACGCTCGTATTCCTCTCACACATTATTTATAAAATCGAAGTACATTAAGTTCTATATTTTCTTTTTGTTATTTTAGAATCCAAACGTATTCTCCAAGCAATAGGGCGTATTCGGTATGCATGAACTGTTATTAAGAAGGACACGTACATATTATGAAGTATAACGGAATTTAATAATCTGTAATAATACTGATCTGATTTATTTAGCTAGTAACGAAAACATGCAAAGAAAATATAAATAAACATTAATAAAAGCTAACTGAAAATATAATGACAATACATGGTAGCTCTGAAAAGCCATATTTCAGATTTTGTTGAATTTAATATAATTTGTTGATAGAATGGATAATATTATTATTTAGACAGATGGCACAGAATTTTTCTCTAAGATGTTAAAATACCTAAAAAAAATTCAGAATCCTCCAAAAAGATAATTAAACCCCTTAATCTAATTAAAGATTTAATTTTAATGAAAAGTGGTAGAGAGGCAGCTTGTGTTTTTTACCCTTTGAAAATGGATTCCAAGGGTAGTTTTTTTTAATATTATATTTACCTGTTAATACTTTTTAAAAGTTTTATATTAAGACAGTTAAATTTGATTTATTTTTTATAGCATTACAACATGATAATGTTTTCTATAGCAAAAAAAATTTATAAAAAATAACAATGGGCTATTCAAGAATAGGTTCTCATTTGGTACTGCGAAGCGTAATGAGTTTAGAACGAGTTCAGTTAAACCTGTTCAAAAGCTTATAACGAAAAGTAAATTTCAGAAACTTTTAATTTGGATGTGGTAGTATTATTTATTTTTGAATGCATGAGAATGTGATTAAATCCATTTCTTATGGATGCCAAGTAAATCATTGCAGCCAAATGAGATCTTATACAGTATAAGAATTTTAGCATGATATTTTACTAATAAATATGTGTCGTATTCATTAAGCACCCAAGGGGCTATTGCTTTAGTCAACGACAAAATAGTACCACCATTAACTTTTCAAAATACAGTGTCTTCTGATGATCTTTTCTGACCAACCCATGATAATAATAAATAAATAAATAAAAACCCAGATGAGTGCGGGTGGGTGTGAGTGAGGCAAATTTCCATTTCGCTGTCATATTATTATTTGCTATAATTCTTATGCCTAACTGAATAATTTAATGATTATTTTTAAGAATTTAGAACCTTTGGTAGTTATATCTGTTCTTTGAAAAACTTTGTTTGGAACAATTGATATTTGAGGTATTTTTTTTATTTATTACTTGAGTATTATTTTATTACTGGATAAGCCAAAAGTCACTTCACAGTTTTAATTTAATTTAATTTTTAATGCTTTATAATAGCAACATATATATTTATTTATATACATGATATTATATGTATTTTTAATTAAGTAAGGCAAACGATATCTCTTAGAATCCAGTTCTCATAATCTAGTTCAGGGACTCTTTTCCTTAATATTTTTCGTAACAGTTTGCAATATCTCTTGCTGTATACCTTGAATTTCTTGACGGATATTAGTATAGAGATGAGCCATGGTTTTAGGATTATTTGTATAAAAACTATTTTTAAGGTCCCCCTGAGAAAATTTCTGGCGCAGTAAGAACAGAAGAACGTGAGGACTGATTCCAAGTTCCCGAGAATGGCATCGAGTTGATGCTGCTAGTTTTTTAGCTATGCTATTCTCAACGCGATTAAGATTGGCCTGGTTATGAATCGAGCAGGGTATTCCAGATTTTAGAGTACTTATGAGTGACTTTTGTGTCTCAAAATGCTTAACTAAGGTTAACATCATAGGCAAAGAAGACTGAATTTTTAAATGAAAATGATATCATTGAATAATTTTCCTTAATCAAAATCACAAACCTTGATTTTTAGAAAATTGTAATATCAAACCAAAAAACAAAAATTTTCACAAAAGTTATTCCCATTTTAAACTGTAAAGTGACTTTTGGCCTCCCCTCTCTATTATTTATTTGTGTAATTGTACTTATTGTGTAATGAATCATAATCATATATAATTTATTTTTAATTTCCTTTAGTGTTGAGACCACATGAGGGAGTGTATGTAATTTCAATGGCTATATGGCTTTGATTTCTTTAATACATACAAGGAATTACTTACTTTTTAAAAAAAATTTATCTATCAATTCATTCACATTTACACATAGTATATACTATTGTTAAAAACTACAACTACCACAGTATTTAAATAATGGTTTATTTAATCTACTGGTAAAATTAAACATAAAAATATTCTTTTTTATTTCTTTGTTCATTTCACGGAAACCTATTTCATACATTAGAAAACTATTGAATTTATTAACCAAGAAAGTTTCATTTTTTTCATATTTAATATTGTAGGAATATCAAAAAGGGGCTAATTCAATAATACAGAGAAAGTATACAAGAATTCAGTTATACAAAGAAGTTTAAACATTTCAAGTTGATTTAATCCAAAATTATTACTTCAATTTCCTTGCAGAGTTTTCATTCTTTTTTTTTATTCCCAGGTATTTATTACATTTTTTTGTTCAAGTTCTGTAAATAATTTTGAAGTAATATATATTTAAAACTTATCCAAGCAAAATCGAGTTTATGTTTATTTCATAGTAGTTTCTGTATTGACATGATAGTTATTTGACTGACTTTAATGAATTTCTGCAAAAAGGAAGATAATGAAATTAAATAGTAAATATCAAATATAACTTAGCATTATAAGTAGTTTAAAGTGCGAGCACACATAACTTTCAAATTTATATAAAGGGAAGGTTATTTTTTAAAAATTAAAATAATGATCACTCTACAAACTTCCCTTTGAATATTATCCTTCTATTTCTTGGATGAATTCTAAAAATTTTCATTAAATGTTGACATAAGAAATTTTGACCGATTTATCAAATCCATAAAGAGGGGGAAAGTACAAAGATATATAAAATGAAGGAAAAATTAACTCCCTATTATTTATGATAAATAAAATCACTTTATTCACTACAAAAAGTTTCGTTTAAAACTTTATAACTTCATTTTTAACTTTAAATTTAACTAAAACTTAAATGGTAAAATAGTAATAAAATATGTTAAATAACATTTTAATAAAAGTTTAAATTATTCTCACCTAATGTTTGTACAGTTAATCAACTTGAGATTTATAAACAAAAATTAATAATTAAGTATACTAATATATGTATCACAGTGATAGTTTCCAATATCACTTGATAAGAATCAATTTATAAATTATGAATATTTTGTAATGCCCTTCCAAAAATTATTTTTGGAGCACCAATACTTACTAAAGACTTTACAAAAACTGAATTTTACTTAAATTTTTTCTACAACAATAATGCAATTCAGTGTTCATATTATGATAATGTATTATTACTTCGTTCTAGATAAGTATTGCAAAAAAAACCTTATTAGTTACCTCATGACTTATAGGAGTTAATAGGGCACGCATGCGTTACACGTTGATAAAATATTTTTCTATAAAGCAATGCGTGCTTAGTATTATGTTTAGTATAATTGAAATCTAACTGTACACAATATAAAATTAAAATAAATAGCTACATATAATTCCAGTCAGTAAGAAATATATATGGTGTTGTGTAGTAACAGATGGTTCTACTGTTGCTAAGTTTCTATCGATATACTATTTTCCTGAGATGTTTTTTTAACGTTATCAATGAACAAATGAAATTCTAAAATCAATAAAATAAATACAATTTTTGGATTTTATAGCATCTTATATCTGTGTTACGCCTGCTTCCATTACATCTGACCACGATCTAAGGATATGCATATTGCACTAAATCACATAAATAAAAATTTCTTAGGGGTAAAATTAGTTCAAGTCGCGTGACCCGTTTCTCTGAATTCACTGAAGGAAATGAAAAGGCCCTCATGATGATCCGAGCGATAGCATCCCAGGGCGTAAATCGAGCCATGATCTATGGGAGCCAATGGAAAAGTCATCTAATATAGCCCTATCGCCTCGTCACACATTTGATACATAAGGTGATTTGGGTGGGACGACAAGTGAACCCTCGCCAGAAGAATAATACCGAAACTATCTGATGGTTGGGAGAGCGAAACAAAGTTAACCCTCATCGTATCTTATGAAATAAATAAATAAATAAATAAAAAAGAAGCCGTGCCTTCCTTACCGTGTGCCATCATTGATTGGGTAACATTAATTTTTATATCATCGGAAGAACCGTGACGTTGGGGGAGTTTTATCTTATCTGTGGGGCGGAAGAAAGTGAAAAATACCTCATTTGCATCAGCCAGAATGGATTTAATTACCTCTCCTCTTTGACATTTATTACTAAAGTAAGAGAGTTGTGGAAAATTTTTCATTTGCCTCCTCTCTGAGCTTCATCAAAATGTCCGTGTTTACGAGGCGAACAAGATTATGGAAAGGCACCTTACAGACTAGCGCTCGTTTTATTTTTACTTCTGCAGTGTTAATCAAAGAGATCTGGATCGCGGCCTTCAACGCATTTAAAATTATAACCGCGATGCGACGGCCTTAATGAAATTTAGTCGAAAGCCTTCAAAAGTTTCCCTGATCAAGGCATTTTTATTAAAGTTCCGTTTCAACACCTGCAACACTTGACAAAGTGCGCCGCCTCCCAACTTTTAAATGAAACTCATTAGTAGGAATTGTCAATGTGACTTATAATCATTTACCGAAGTCTTTGGGCACGCTGGATATTAACGTTCGAGATTGATTTTGCTGGCTCCTTTTACGGGGAGGCAGAGTGGGAGGGGGGAAAAAAACGGCCAGAATTAAAGCGATTAATTTCAACGGCATTAAATTAAAACTCTGAAATTTCTCACATTCAGGGATCGCGTAGCATAGGATGTTTTTAAGGAACTGTCGCTTCAATGGATGCCGGAGAAATGCTTTAACTCTTTTCCTTCGATGGGGGAGAATTAATTTTTACGCTGTTTAAATTAACTTTTCAAAAAACATTAAAAACGTTGTTTAATCTCTTTCAATCATTTTCTGTTGAAGTCACATCCCTGTTGGAAATGTTGACTTTGGGCAGAACATTTTTTTAATGAGAGGAATGCTAGTTTTATTACGTTTTGAGGATATCTCGATATTAGATTTTTGATACTCAATATAATTTCCCCAATGGAGCACTTTTCAAACTTTTTTGAAATTTAAACAATCTTATTCGAAATTTAATTTTAAATTTAATCTAACAGAGTTTTGAAGTGACTTTTTAGTACTATAGGAAACAGAGAATAGCAAAATGCAAACGCAAAATATTGCTAGTTATTATTATTATAGTGTGTGAAAAATATTTTTACGTTGTAAAATCTCAAATATTACCACCTAGTTTCCAAAACGAATAGGAAAACATTATTTAAATCTACGTTTTAAGAATTCATTTAGAATTCACTAAGAATACTATCTCATTTAATTCTATTAATCTAAGATGGCATTTATCTTTAATCAGAACAGAAGGAAATTTATTAAGAAAACAAGTTTTTATCTTTATACCTCTGCATATACCTTTTAGAAGTCCAATTACGATATGCACAAATATTCAAAATATAAAATATGAAACATTCAAAATGTAATAAAATATTAGCTAGGTAAACAATGAAATGTTTCATACATTATACATTTATGTATTTGATGATTCAGTTAAATTTGTGAAATATGAGAAATGAAGACTTTCCATTTTTATTTTGTTAAGATCAATTCATTCGTTTGACTCGAAAAAAATCGAATATTTATAAAATCGAATTATATATATATATATATATATATATATATATATATATATATAGTAAATAGCAGTAAATACTTACGCTTTTCAATTATCAAGAAACTCCAGTTACATGTTATATTCTTTTAATTATATATGTATAAACGTAGTTTTAGTTGTCCTGCATACAATTTCTTAAAAATTCAAAAATTGTATATTTATTTTCAAAAGAAAATACAAAATATGTAAAAATATTTTTTTAAAAATATTTCTTAAGATTTTCTGTTTAAGGAATTAATACTTCATACAAATAATTTAAATGTGCTTATATTTTTTTCAGGTAACGAAGGAAATCAGGGATTACATTAGACGTTACAGGTAGAGACAGCAAGATTGCAGCAGAAGACAGTTTTATTAAAAAATTCTACAGTAATTATATGTTTGCTGCAACAGTAGTGCAATTTATGAACAGTGGAATAAAAAAGGACGTCTATTAGGGCATCTTTGAGCAGTAATGAAAAATATAAGAAAAATGGAATGAATTATTAAGATATTTTAATCTCATAAATATAAACTTAGTTTTACAAAATAAATACTGTTTAACGTACATTTTTACCTTAATTTCATTATGCATATAAATATTTAGCCATTTATTTCAGCGATGTTTACTTTTATTCCAAATACACCAAAGATATTAAATTATTCCATTAAGATCCATAAAATGTATCATACTTTTATTAAGGGTAAAAATGAAATTCTCCTAGATTTTTTCTTACTATTTTTTAAATATTCTTAGACTTTGTATCCTTATGTTTAAAAGCGTTCATTATAAACAAAGAAGTCCAATTACGATATGCACAAATATTCAAAATATAAAATATGAAACATTCAAAATGTAATAAAATATTCAAGAATCAAAAACGCCAAAACAAAGACAAACGCATAAAATTCAAATATATTTTTAATAAATTTAATGCAGTGTTTTTAATAACTGAATAAGAAATAACAAAAATATGCCGAAACATCTAAGCTCCTTCATAAAAGTTATAAAATGGAGAATTTTTAGATAATATATAATATCTAGCGAAAATGGAGCTGAAAAGATTTTTATGACGTAAAAAATAACTTTTGCATTAAAAATTAATTTTCCCTAGAAAGCTAGAAGCATAAAATCCATTATTTAAAATTTTAAGGGAAAAAAAAAAAAAAAAAACCGGAAAAAACGCAACTGCGATTGGAAAATACCTTTAAATTATAACTTAAAATATTTTTTCAAATGAATAAAAATTGGAAGTATCGCAAAGTCAAACCCTTAAAAATAAATTTTGAATAATCTGAATGACAATCAAATAAATCTTATTAAGAGAATTCTAAATAAAATAGTTGTATTCTAAAATTAATCTTATTAAAATAAAAATTACTACTTTCCAAAGAATAAACAAGGTAGGGAAAGTAGGAATAATAATTATTTATTAAGAAAACAGTTTATTTAAACATATATCATTAATGGATGGTTTTAAAAGCGTATCATAAAAGAAAATAATACGCATATTTTTAAATGAAAAAAGTTTAGATCAGCTATGAAGACAGCAATAGAAAAAAAGATATATGAAGTGAAAGGAATTCTCGTCTTTCTCTCTCTCTCTAAATATTGTATATATATATATCACAATGTCATGTCTAGACCTAAGAAATCAATCAATAATAAAACAAATACAGGCAGATTATTGCTATGCATATAATGAAAATAATAAATAAAAGATAAAAAGGAATAATTCAATTAATTAATGAACGGAAGTTTAGGGGCAAAAATTGAAATTAAAGAAAAAATTTCTTGTTACAAAAAGTAATCGTTTTAATTATTTTTTAAAGATTAAAAAAAAAAAAAAAAAAAATGGAATGTGGAATGGAAATATATGGATTGCTTTTATATGTCTAAAAACATAAAACAAAAGAAACAGTAAAATATTACAAACTAAAACAATCAAGTAAGAGACAAATGTGCCATAAAAATTACTAAACCTATAAATGATGGCCAAAAGATAAATATGCACCCGAGAAAAAAAAACAAACAACCGAAGCTTGAAAAATCAGTGATAATTAGAAAGAAAGATCACAAAAAATTTTAAAAAATAAATTTAAATCCTGAATCTGGCTAAAGATAGATTTAATGCTGATTGAACAATGTTTTGCTGTTACTATGCTTTCAAAAACAGAAGAAACTGTTTTAACCCAAAATAGATACAACACAAATTTAAAATATCACGATACAAAAAGAAGAAATTTAATAAAATACATATGTGGACAGATATATGAGCCGCTCAGAAGCCAATGCGGTTAAGTCCATTTTTTGATATTTTCTGATTTTTGGAAATTTTGATGAAATAAATAATAATCTTCTTAGTTATTAAAGGATTTACTCGTTGGTTACTTTTTTCTAGGTTAGACAGCCCTTTTTTTAATAGCTTCTGAATATATAGTATAATAATTTCAGAAGCCATTGTGAATAAGTCCACCTTTTATCAATATTATTTTACATAAACATTGAAATAAAAATTAAACACGACTTTTACAGGACATTAAGGACAACACGTGGAGATCAAGATTTACATTTAAATAACTCGGAAGAAGATGATGTTTGTTATGATGAATAAACATAAAACTTATGACAATAAATGTTATTTTATTATTTTTACATAAATTTCTTATTTTTTTCAGCTGCCAAAAGGTATAAGTCCTAAAATATTTAAGATGCTGTCATTATTTCAATAAATACTTACGTTTTTATTTACACATCCTGTACATATCTTGTTTTTTTTGCAGAGTTTACACCTCGAAAAAAGACTTTATACACTTTTCTAATTAAATTAATAAACCAAGAATTTTAAAAACTAATGTATCAAAAAACATTAATTTTCTCAGTTTTTGTGTTTTGGACTTAACCGCATTGGCTTCTGAGCGGCTTATATATATATATATATATATATGCAATATATATCTTGTGAAAATAGAAAAAAAATCTAAATGTTAATTCAAAACATCAAAATATAATACAAACTTACATAAGAGGCCGTACAAAGCAAAAAAAAATGACATAAAACTCCTCTCAAATGAATACTTAACCTACACACGAAGTACAGAGCAATGCACTCATAGAGAGAAATAGTACAAATGCAAGAAAAGTTGTTAAAACACAGCTTAGTTTAGTTTTTATTAACGTCGGACTAGAAGCAACACGAGGGCTATTGGCAACGGGCTTCATAATTTTGAACCATGGTCAAGTGACGAAGACGATACCTGAAATGACAACCCCTCTCCTAACTTCCACACCACGCCAACGGGAGGACTTTGAACCCCGACAGATTTAACGTGTATCAGCCCCAGCTACACAACGAGTATTTAGCGGCCAAGGATTGAATCCGAGACTGAACGAAAACAACCGGCCACGAATCCAAAGCCCAGACCACTAGGCTACCGCGTGCACTGTAAAAATACAGCGTTATTTCTTAAAATAGCAGTACTATCCAAATTATCTAGAATAATTTATATAATTTTTTGAAATTTCCTACCGGAAAGATTAATAAAAGTATTCGAACTATTAGTTACTGTTCTAAATTTAGTAGAAGTTTTATGAAATTTTGGTGTTAAAAAATATTAATTAAATTAGTATTTTTATTGTAAACATATATTTTCCGAAAAATTTCATAATTCTATAAGAAATTTCTTTCTGACTATTGCTTCCTACTATAAATGAGTTATCATTCTCAAGATGCTTATTAGTTAAATTAATGCAGAATTTTTACATATAATAGCATAATTATTAGGTACTAGATTTACAAAACAAATAACAATTTTGCCCTGGAGATTATTAATATTCTATAATTATATATATATATGAGTGTGTATGTGTGATAATTTCAACTTATTCATTTTTTTAAAATTAATTATTTTTAAAGGCAGCTGTTTTCAAGCATGAAACAACTTTAACTTTCAAATGGCGTAAGTCTTTGTTTATCTGTTAGCTTTCCAAGCCCCATCAACTGCTGAATTACTCCATTTCTATATTTTCTCTTTCAATTCCTTTTCCTACGAGTTTCGTATATATAAAACATTCAGGTACCGTCTAACGATCTATTTTCTTCAAATGACACATGTCGCATAAGACGTTTAAATCTACTCCCTTCGCTTTGACTGGAACAATATTAATTAATAAAATACTCAGAATCCATTAAGTTAAATTAAATGACCAAATTATCGATTTTTTCGATATTGTCAACCGTTTTTGACGTAGAAGGGCGACCCGGGCGTGAATAATCTTCAACGTCTTCTTGTCCACCTTGAAAACACTTAAACTCCTTAAAAACATAAAAACGAAATAAACATTCATTGCCATACACTTTTTTCAATAAATTATAAGTTTCAATCGCGGTTTTTCCAAGTTTAATATTAAATTTCATAACAATTCGTTGTTTTATTGTTACACTTATCATTTTTCCGGCGAAACAAACAAAAAATCCTCTAATGCGAACGATGGCTACGGGTATAAGGATTTGTTTACAGAAACGAGAGGCACTGCATTCGAAGTAAAAGGCTTCACACTAAACAGCTGTCGGTCGCTGGCGTTTGGTGGTGCGTTCTTCTTCTGTAGCAGCGTTAGTCTAGTTTTTTTTTATACTAACAATACCTCCTAGTGGATATTAAAAAAACTAGACTAAATAGACTATAATTTCCCCTGAATTTTTATGGGGAACTGCCAAGGGTATTTAGATCTCTGAGTAATTGAATGATTCTTTTATTAACTTTGTACTGAGAAATAACACATCGATCAATAACTCCCGAGACTAACCCAGAGATGGCGCTCGTAGTAAACCAGTAACCAGGTCTTTCTAGAGTACTAACCTTTGCTTGAAACGTGTCAAAATTTTAAGTCGATCGGACCAGGAAAAAGGTTTTTTGAAGTGAAGTGAAAAAGGTTTTTTCCAAGTGGGTGCCGCGATTGCTTTCGATGGAACAAAAACAGCAACGAGTCGATGATTCAGAAAGCTGTTTATCGCTATTTACTCGCAACAAAAAAGATTTCTTGCGAAAAACAAAAAAAACCTGCGCGCGCCGCCCGGAGATTTGGTAAAAGGGTGGGAAGATTGTATCACCCTAAAAGGTGATTAACAAAAGGTGTTATGTTGATGAATAAAAAAAAATTTTGCAAAAAAAATGTTGTTTTCAATGTTAGACTCGGGAGTTATTGATCGATGTGTTAAGGCAGACTTCGTGGTAAGCGACGAACCTCGTAATTTTGAACCTCGCTCAAATGACGAGGACGACACCTAAGTTGGCACTCCACTCTCCAAACTTCTACACCATACCAACGTGAAGAGACTTGGGCCCCCGATAAATGAATCATGCATCAGCTCCGCTACACGGTGGGTCGTCTTTAATGGTATCAAGACTCGAACCCATAACTCATCAGAAAGAACGCCGACCGCAAGATCGCGATAATGATCACTTTGCTAGTGTGGGCAAATCTCTGGGCAAAAGCTTCTTATTCTGGATGAAATGTTAAAAGTTTTTTTCGTTCAAAAGAATAACTTTCGCTTTTTACTTTTACATAACACTAAACTTTATTATAAAAATCTTTTGTTTATAGAAAATTAATATTAATAATCTTTGTTTCGAATGAGAATCTTTCTCTATAAAAATCTATAATATTTCTATATATTTCTACCGTCATATAAAAGTATTTGTTCAACATCTTTTTTTGTTTGTTTTAGAAATTATGTTAAATTTCTGATTATTGAGCTAATATGCAAACATTTACTTCATTTATATAAATTGATTCTCTCAACATTGAGTGAAATAATCAAATTCTATAGAAAAACACTTATTACTTATATTGAGATATCACCATCAGATTTTTCAAGCTACAGATATTGGTTTAATTTGTAACTATATAATATGACGCAAAATTTGCAAATTGCACAAAATATCAAGTAATTTCCCTAAGTGTTACAAAAAAAGTACTCGCTGAAATTCTTGGAGATATGATTTTAAGTAACGAAAAATTTTGTAAACATTTTTCGAAAATATTCCTTTCGATCCTTTTGAGTAGTAAATGTTTCTTTGTCGTCTTTTTAACATTGTCATAATAAAATATGCATGTCAACTTTGTACTTGGCTTTGAAAGTTATTTACTGCGCATAACTGCAGATACAATATAAAACGGAATTTAGGAGCAAATGCAAACTTTTTAAAGACATTTGAGTTTAACTACTCTAATATAAAATGCAAATTCTTATGCAATGTAAGTACCGCGTGTTTAAATTGTGTTATTCTAGCACATTTCTTTTTTTATTTCAGAATAATGTAGATCACAATCTACTTCTGCTTTCGTTTCCGCGAGTATTAAAAAAGATTTAACTTTATACTTTCCCAGCTGAGTTTATATGATCTTAAATCAAAATATTTCCTTTCTCTTTGTAATTGATATTGAACCGTTATGTTACAAGTTTAGTCTCTTTCACCCTCAAAAATTCATTTTGCGAGAATAACAAGTCAAAATATCAGAACGCCATTTATGTCCACACTATTACGCAGGTTTAGAAATTAGTCTCTTCCAAGATTTCTGATTTTCTTTTTATATGAGATTAATTACCATGATTAATTATGTATTCTTTATATATCGGGTAATTGTCAGAGGTGGTTTTTTTTTTATCTGAGTAATTACATGTAATATTTTACATTACAGATTCTTTAAGCAAAATTATTCAGAAGGACATATTTGTAGAAGTTTATTTAAATCATGAGGATACGTATAAAAGTATTTTGACAGCCAAGTTGTATAACATTTATTTCTAAAAATCACAATTTAATCGCATTCTATTTAGATAAATAGTTAAAGAAAGAAACATGGCGACAGAATGGATTATATTTCTTAATCGTGTTATATTTCTTAACGTCGCACTTAGAGTCAACGTTAGAGCTTTTGGCGACAGATCTAGTAGTTTTGAGCCTCGGTTAAATGACGAGGATGGTAACTGAGCTAGCACCTCCCTCTCCAAACTTCCACAATACGCCAAATGGAGGATTTGGAGCTTCGGCAGATTTAATGTGCATCAGTTCCACTACATGTCGGGTCTTAAGTGGCATTCAGGACTGGAACACATGACTCTATGGAAACAATGCAGACCACGCCTTCGTGGCCATGACTAATCGTACCTTGATCTGTTAAGATAATGAGTAAAGTAATGAGAGTGAACTATGAGAACTCTGGTGTCGCATTGTCTCGTGAACGAGATTCAAAATTAGGAGGTATGTAACCATTATATTTTGTATGGCTCTATAGTGACGTTATTAAAAACAATCAATCAACCAATGAATCAATTATAAGGAAAAGGGAAATGTAAGGTTGAATAATGATAACATTACATTGACAACAAATTTAGTTAAAAATAGCTCTATATTCCATAAAACCAATAGCTCTTTTTTTGCTCTATATCCCATAAAAACAATCAACCAATCAATATAAATTTTTAAATATCCTTGGCCCTTCTTGGTATGTGTTTTATGTCATATCATAGAAATTCTAGCCACTATTTGTACTATAAATACAAATATGAAAATAGACAATCATTGAATATTTTGTATGCTAAATTGCACTTAAGTATATAGATGGTTAAAAAATTGGATGCCAAATTACGTCGATTTTAAAAAAATAAATTCTAAAAGCACAGTTTTATTTATCTAAGTTGGAAAATTATAATTGTCTATAACGAAACAATTTTTTTCACATTTTGTGAGATATTTGAAATTAGCGTGTATTTTACATAAAGAAATACGAAGTATGCAATTATATCATGTCTTACAGTAGGATATATTCTTTATGGATGTGTTAGTTAAATAGCTCGATATTTAATTGACCATTCTACAAAATCACTCGCCGTATAGCCGGGACTGATACACGTTAAATCTGTCGGAGCCCAAAGTCCTTCCGTTGTCGTGATGGGGAAGTTAGGTGAGGGGGTGTCAGTTCAGGTATCGTCACTTGACCGAGGTTCAAAATTACGAGGTCCACCGCCAGTAACCCTCGTGTTGCTTCTAGTGCGACGTCTTAATAAAACCAAATCAAACTAAACCTTCTTTAAAATCAATGTATGAAAGGAAAATGAATCAAAATTAAATATTTTAAATACAATTTATAAGTTTTTTAAAAAATTTATCCTTGCTTTACTATTGAACTCGATGCACTCGTATATTCACAGATTTTGTTATTTCGCAATCACAAATGAGTTAATCTTATCAAAATGACGGAAAGTATAGCCAAATTTTATTATTGGTATTATAGATAATATAATCTGAGCTAATTTATTTCATTAACACAAATTATTTGAGTTACTGTAAATATATTACGAAGTTTTAATAATGAAAGTTTCAAATACAGGAAATGATTTATCATTTCATTTTAATTAAAATAAGGATGCATCATTCACATACAAATTACAAATACATTTTAACAACATTACATGAATATGAATTTGGAATTAATCAGTATTGAAAGTCGGTTCATCCGCAATTATACGGATGACATCATATTTCTGACTCACTGTCAAGTGACGAGAACGAAACTTAAACTGATATCTCATTTTAACATACAAAAGTCCTCATTACTACCTGTATGTGTTTGGTGAAATCAGAATTCATCAATCATACGAGTAAGGAAAAAAATATTTATAGATTTTATCCACAATCAACTGTTTAAAGAATGGTTCAAAATCATGTGTTCAAGAATCGTATGAATTTTTAAAAATATGTAATTCTGTAGTTCCCGCTCTGTGCATTTTCAAGAAATTCCTGCTTCTAGAAGAATTTCTTGATGACGAGCACACATACTGATACTAGAAATCATACAGAACATCTCTTTTCTGAAGTTAATAAAACGTTTCAAGTCACTAATAAATACCAAATTTATTTCTTGACCAACCATGCTCTTGGTCAATATGAATCGATCATACTTAAATTAATTAGAATTTAAAACATTTCCCTAAGGTCCTTGTGGTGCTGATGAAGATTCAACCTTCTACGTTTTTGATTTTCCCAATACCGTAGAAACTTTCATCTTTACAATACTCAACCAAAACAATATGGAACAATGGATTATAAAAGCATTGATTCATTGTTTTATTTACATTGCCCTGAGAGGCAACATGAGTGCTATTGGCAACGGATCTCCTAATTTTGAGCCTCCATTCAGGTGACATGAACGACACTTGAGGTGACAAATTCCTCTCCAAACTTTCAAAAAAAGCCAAAGGGAGGACTTGGATCCTTTACAGATTTAACTTGCCTCAGTCCTTCTACGCGGTGGGTCTATAGTGGCATAAGGCTCGCGCCCAAGCTCGACGGAAACAATGTCATTCACAAATTCGTGACCAGGACCGCTAAGCTACTACCTCCCCGCATTATTTGTCAAACATTGAAATATTTCTTAACGAAATAGTTTTAAGTTTGACAAAGAAAAAAATCCTTTCCTTTTAGTCTAAATTAATAAATATTATCACTCTTCAGCAATAAAACTAAACAAATAGCTATTTAATGTAAATTCTGAGGAGAAAAAAAATTGTTACAAAAATATTTTTAATTAATTATAGCATATGAAAAGTATATAATCATGATATATATGAGTTTGTGTGTATGTATTATCACGATTTCATTTGAATAACTTTCAAATTTATTTTAAATTAATTTATAAACATAAAAATTATACGAGTAAGGAAAAAAAAATTTATAGATTTTATCCACAATCAACTGTTTAAAGAATGGTTCAAAATCATGTTCAAGAAGCGTATGAATTTTTAAAAATATGTAATTCAGAATAAAGCATCTTATTCGTGCCTCATATCTTATTCATGCCACAAAACTCCTCAAATTTCGTTTAAACTTGCCTCACCTGCGTTGGTCAATTTTTTGAAGAAAGCTCTCCTCATTTTTTCTCTGATTGAGTTATGTATCTGTTGAGAGAAAGAAGGCAAAAAAAATGTTCTTTTAAAACCAATCATAAAATGGCGTGAATTCAGCATGATTTTCGCTTCTCTAAACTTCGCTTCGCTCGAGAGCAAGGTACATAAAATGATATATATGAAGAAAATTCAATTACTTTCCGAGAGAAAAGTATTGCCAAAATTGACAAAAGAGACGACAGAAAGTGTTTTGCATATGCTCAAACACATGTCCTCCTTTTAGGGCGATGAAAAATTAACAGTCCGCAGGAAAACTGAGCGAAGTGAAAAATTTGGGAAATTCCTTTATACAAAAGGCTAGGAGGATTATTCTTTCTATTTTATTAAAACAGAAGGTAAAACTTTAACGACAACTCAGAATTCAGTTCACTGGTTCAGTTTGCGAAAATTAGAAAATGAAGCAAGTTTCGACGACGAGTACCGCTCAGTTCTCGTTATTTTATTTTACTTTATTTTTTCTTATGAAGTAAAAGTTTGAATGTCGACAAACAAAATGCACGCTTCGCCGAACATATGAGTATCCGGAGTCTGCGAAAATTTCTCTTTTATTTCACTTTTAGTGAGAGCTCTGCCTCTCTTCCCCGCTTTCAAATTTTCAGTTTTAAATTAAAAAGAGAAAGCGAATAAAACAGAACGGGTTAATGGCGTCCGAAATATTTCTACGCTGTCGAGTGTTATTTGTCGAGAGGAAGCTTTGTCTTCTTTTAGGTATCCTATCTATAGATTAAAAACGTTAATTCTATGTAAACGCTAGATCTTTCTCATTGGGTGGGACGGGTCGATGGATTTGCCAATGTAAAATCCATGTCGACTTGTTTCACCTCAGCGGCTCTGTTTGATTAAGAAAGAGACAAAGTGCTTTGATTATTTGCAATAATATGTGAGGAAAATGAGAGAGTCTAAAATGGCGTTGAGTCAATATCACACCGTGGCTTTACATTCGGGGGGGGGGGGGAGGGAGAAATCAAAGAAAAAGGGGAATTAGTGGTGTGAAGGGGACGCCATCATCAACTTGTTACTTATTTATTAAGTGTCACAAGGGTAGCATCTAAGCCAGATACTTTTTTTTTTATACCAAACTGTTTTTACAATAAGTGGGTCAGTACACTTTGAATCTTTCAAACGAAAAAAGGAATACGCGAAACGAAATATCACCTTTATTTTACGAAAGATGAATAAAATCATACAATTAAAGGTAAAAAAAAAATTGAATAAAACATAGAATTATTTCTTATTTATCGTCACAGACAATGTAGAAGTTAAGTATGAGGAGGTAATATATTTGTTCGTAATTATCCCTTAAGAACATATAAACAAAGCAATTACAAACTGAGACAACTATATATAATCCAATAAAAAAGAGGGGGGGGGGGACGAGAAAGAAATTAACACATGTGTCCTTTTTTCAAATACCTGTTTATCCTTAACTTATTTCGATAAGCATAATTCTGTTGATAATACTATATTTTTACAAACTTTTATTTCCCTTGCTATATTCATATGTATGTACAAATATGTCTTTCCAGGTCAACATTTGTACTCGAATCTTAGACCATTTTCTATCATTCGATCGAGCTGAAATTTTTCATATATACATATAATTCCGATAACAATATGATACTATGGCGCAGTCAAGCAGTTATGGATCTGGAAGGGGGGGGGAAGGCTGGGGTCCCGAATCTTGCACTTGACAATATCCATTTGAAATTTTGCACACACGCATAACTCCCGTAATAGTCTTACATTTCATTAAAATGTTTCTTCTTCTTATGTTTCCAGACTGAAAAGAATTAAATAAATTCAAGTAAATATTTTTTTTAAAAAAGATCAAGCTTTTATTTAAAGATGAGCTAAAAGATAAAAAGTATTTTTTTAATTATTAAATAATACATAACATAATTTATAAAAGCTTAGAGGTATTAATACTTCTACTGACCTCATATATAACTAAGAAGCTAAGGTACTTAATTCATCGATAATTACTTAGGAATTTCAGTTAAGTGCAACAAGCTTTCATTAAACTTATGTTATTTAACATTTAAAAAAATAAATTTTATTCTTTTTTCTCCCATTTTTAAATAAAAGTTTGATTAAAAAAAAATTTTACTTATATTTTTCCTGTGATGCTAATAAGCAATGTGATAAATTTTGTATATTTATGATACTTAATTTGTTTTATTGGTCACATATGAAATTATCTTAAGCATTTTGCAATAGCCACTAAGTTTCTTTTTTGATATGTTCCGTGACCATTATTATTTTTTTTAAAAGTTCGAAAGTGTACAAAAATCTTGATAATTCTCATTATGGTACTAATAAAGTAGTGGACAATTATGGGTGATTAGGGTTTCTATAGTGTTTGACAAGCTTATGGAAAATGTAGAACAGGTGTCATTAGAACAAAAAGTATAACAACCTAGATACTTTTAACAAATTTTCATGTGAAAACTCTAATAATGTAAATACGAGGTGTGGCTACTAAATAACGAGACTGACGCTGCTAAAGAAGTATGATCGACAGCTGTTTAGTGTGAATCATTCTCTTTCGAATGCAGTGCCTCACGTTTCTATAAACAAATCCGTATACTCGCAATTTTCGTTCCCAATAGAGTTATTTTTTTTTGTTTCGCCTGAAAAGTGATAAGTAATCAACGAATTATAGCAAATTTCACATGCAACTTGGAAAACCGCTTTGAAAGTTATAATTGATTGAAAGAAGTGTATGGCAATGAATGTTTATTGCGTGCCCGTGTTTTTGAGTGATTTAAGCGTTTTTAAGATGGTTGAGAAGAGGTTGAAGATTATTCATGCCCGAATACTCCTACCACGTCAAAAACGGATGATAACATCGGAAACATCGGTAATCTGATTCGATGAGACCATCAGTTAAGAATTTGAGCGATTGTTTAGACTGTTGGAATTGATAAAGAATCCGTATGGCAAATTTTACATATTGCAAAATTTTCTTATCGTACAAAAAGAGTGTTATAAAATGGTATATAAAGTTCTCCCATTTGAACAACAAGAAGCTTGCAAAAATATTTGTACTGACACTTTAAATGCTCTTGAAAATGAACCAAACTTATGTGAAGGAATAATAACATGTGACGCATCTTGGTATTTTACCTGTGATTCTGAAACGAAGCGCCAGTCCATACACTGGATGAAAAGAATTAGTGCGGCAAATGTTTCCACCATTACAATGCGCCGGCTCATTCCACATTGGCTGTCAAGAGGTTTCTAGCCATTTGCAGCATCCCAGTGTTAGAACATCCACCTTATTCGCCTGATCTTGCTACATGTGACTTCAATATGTTTCCTAAGGTAAAATCTGCATTAAAATGAACAAGATTTGAGTCATTGAAGCTATGAAAGTGAAAGCGGCTCACGTCCTGAAGAAGTTGGGGCCGCGGTAGCCTAGTGGTCAAGGTCGTGGACTAGCGGCCGGCGGTTTTCGTTCTGTCGCGGGTTCGATCCTTGGCCGCTAAAGACCCGCCGTGTAGCCGGGGCTGATGCACGTTAAATCTGTTCGGAGCCCAAAGTCCTCCCGTTGGCGTGGTGTGGATGAGGAGAGGGGGGTGCCAGCTCAGGTGTCGTCCTCGTCACTTGACCGTGGTTCAAAATTACGAGGTCCGTCGCCAATAGCCCTCGTGTTGCTTCTAGTGCGACGTTAATATAAAAAAACTAAACTAAAACTCCTGAAGAAGTTGACAGAAGAAGACTTCCAGCACTGTTTCAAATCATGCAAGATTCACATACAGAGTTGTAGGGACAGAGAAGTGGCACATACTGAAGGCTTTAAAAAGTAAATATGTATGACATCAAAATAAAATGTCTTGTTATTTAATAACCACACCTCGTATAAATGAATGTAATAGAAATAATGAAATAAATTATCGTTTTTTCAATAGTATAGCATATTTACATAAATTTGAAGATGTTGAGATCTCGATTATCTAAATAGAACCAAACACTATAAAGGATAATGGTGGGGAAACCATTTTATACTTTTTTATGATACCGTTAATTCTTGATTTGAATATTTTGTGTTTTAATAGAAATATTTTACAGGTTATAAAACAAAAAAAAAGATTATAAAGAATTTTGTTACAAAAATTTAATGAATAGTTAATATAAAGAGGTTAAAAATTTAAAAAATAATAATAAGTCATGGATGTAAGAGATAAAGCCTAAATGAAACTGAAATTATAAAAAGATTTGTGATTTAAATAATAATTTTAAAAATAATTACCATGTTAAAAATATTAATTACTTTATTTTTAGTTTAAAGAAAAAAGAAATAAACATTCTTAGACTTCGTAGATAACGGTAACAAGATAGATAGCCAATGTTAAAAAATTATTAAAGATATTACTAACTACCTAAAAATATGTGTAAAATAAATTATAATGTTAAAGAAAATAATAGTATAGGGTTTTTGTATTTTTATGATTGATTTTAATAAGAGTAATTTTCCTGATATTTTTGTAAAACACAAGAAATTTCTTCCATTTATAAATATTAAAGTTAATAAAGCTCATAGATATTACAAAAAAGGGTAGATTTATTTTTTAATTACACTGTAATTAAAGATATGAAGAATGAACTAAAATATAACTGTTCATAATATAAGGATTTTATTAATAAACAGCACAAACATGTCATTACTAGAGATTTGCGCATAGTGAAGGATAAGGTCTTGAGAAATATGAATATAGATATACCCGTTTTAGGATTATGATCTCCAATAATAACTTTTTCATTAAAGGAAGAATTATTTATGAGGTCAATAAGTTTATTAATGATCTTGCTATTAAATATAGTTTACCTTTTGAAGCTTTTAATGAACTTGAAAATGAAACTTTTATAAAGAAATTAATATTATAAATTTTAAAACTGAAAATGGGATTAAAATACAAGATATTAAAAATCTAATTACAGATTTGCAAAAAGACTTCATTAGTTGTCATGTTGGCAAAGTACCATATAGTTTACCAATTATGTATAAATATTAATATAATTTAACTATTAATAAAAATGTAGATGAGAATAATGCTTATTTAGAAAATAATTTTAGTGGCTGAGAAATCAATGATTACAGCTTTACTTAAAAAATAGGATATCAAATAAATAAAATTAAGTTTCCTCAGATCTTTATAACTCCAAAATCTCATTCCCCCCCCCCATTAAATTTAGAACAGTCATGAATGGTTGTAATATTTATAACACAAAAGCAGGTAAAATATTACAAAAACTATCACAAGATATTATTAATAAATTTAATAAAACTGCTATCATCAAAAATAGTTTTGATATTTCTAAGAAAATAAAAGACAAAGATTTATTTACTATTCATAGTTGTGATTTTGAGGACCTCTTTAATTCGATATTCATACAAGTTCTAGTTAAGATACAGTAATATATAATTATTTATAAGGATCAATATATTAGTGATTTCCTTTCCTACGACAAATAAAAATTCTTAGTTAATTTTGTACTTAGAGAATACTGTATTAAAAATAAAGATAAAAATGTAAGCAAACAAAGGGTATTCCTAAAGGACCTGCGAGAAATAATTTGGCGAATATCTACTTACATAATTATAAACATAATTGTATTGATAGATATAATTTAATTATATACAGATATAAGTATATTGGTTATCTATTTGTTTTGAATTATAATAAGCCTTCTGAAGGTGAACCTAGTTTATCTTTTTATCCAACACACTTAAATCTAATTCTAACAATAGAAAATTTTAAACAGAATATTTTAAAATACAATTGAAAATTATAGGTAATAAAATTATTAGCAATATTTATAACAGTAAAGACAGTTTTAAATTTCATATTAATCAGGTATATTTTCATAATATCTATTACAAGAAAAAATTATTATTAGCTATATTATTAGAAATAATAAATCAGTAAGTTGTAATAAACTAAAAAAATTATTATAAGTAATTTACACAAATTATAATAATGCAAATTGTCTTATTAGTTTTATTAATAAGCCATTAAAATTGATTAAGATAAATAAAAATTTAAAAAAATTTTTTTTTTGTCTATATATATTTTTATGAATATATATATATGTATATATATATATATATATATATATATATATATATATATGTGTGTGTGTGTGTGTGTGTGTGTGTGTGTGTGTTTATATATATTTCTTTACATACAAATTTTCTTTTTGAAAGCGTTGTATCTATTTAAGTTATAGTATCCCTCTATAATATTTTTATAATAATAAATGGATAAATTTTTATTTTTAAAAAATTTAATTTTAAAATTTACCTGAAGTTGACGACGCATATTTTTTAATTATCTTTTTTGCAATTTTTAAATGTTATTTAAACCTACTGTTTTTAGCAGGCTTAATTAGTGTAAAAATAAATATCATTTATATTGATTTTCTTGTTATATAGGATGTTGTATATATGTTTCTTAAATAATATTTAAATTTGTTAAAATAAGAAAATTTTAGTAAATTTCTTTAGTTTTGTAAAATCAATCAGTGAATCAATAGTGTTTTGTGGTTAAAAACCATAGTATTATCGCGCCATTTCGGAAGGCTAGAGAACATTAGACTGCTTGATGGAGATAAAAGTTTTATAGCTTTTTTAGTTAAAAATTTTTTTAGAGAATGTAAATAAATACGGATTATTTTTAATGGATTATATTTATTTACTATGGTTTAATTGATTAATTTATTATTTTTATTTCTTTTTACTTTGGTTGTATTATTGTTCAATTACTGAAGATGCAATGATTGAATTCGTGGAACTAATTTAAACATTATATTCTCAGTCCTAAGTCTGAGACAGTATTTAAATTGCAATATCTCTATTTCTGAATTTTTCGCATATATTTTCTCTTGAGATATGTTTTATACTTTTTGGTAAAGTTATGTTTAAATAACTTGATTGTAATTTTAAAAATTACTGGTGTTATTTTTGCTTTGAATTAAAAGTATCATGTTTAATACATATTCTTGAATTTTTTAATAATGTATTTAAATACTTTCATGGGTTTTTTTTACATTATAATACTTTACATTTTTAAAAAATTTTATGATATATTTAACTTGAATGGTTTTGGTTTCCTAAAATTTTTTACTAATTGTTTCAATTAAATCTGTAATGCTTGTAGTTCTAATGTTTTTATTTTTTTTCTTTTATTAGTTATAATTTTTAAATTAGTATTATTTTATACACAGTTAATTCAACTTAAATTTATGTCTATTTAGCATCATATATATATATATATATATATAATTATATACATATCATATTTTCTCGAAGTTTATTGCAAAGAAACCTAAAAGTTTTGCTCTTTTTGAATTGAGAGATGTATAATATTATGAAATGAAATTTTTTTATGAATACTAATAAAGATGATTGGTTGATTCTTTTATAACTGTTACACTTAGAAGCATCACGAAGAAGGTTGTAGATGGTCCGCGTAATTTTGAACTGAAAGAAAGAAAGGGAGAAAGGGTTTTTCTGAAGAAAGGGAGAAGACACCTTAGATATCACTCCCTCCTCCAGACTTCCACACCGTGTATGTGGGAGGACTTTGAACCTCGACACATATAAGTGCATCAACCGAACTATACAGCTGTCTTTAGTGGCATCAGAATTGTATTATAATAAGGACCAACCAAAAACCCTTCATTTATTTTATTATGTTATATACATAAACCGTACATCCAAATATATACTTAATATGCAAATCTACCTCAGTTACTGTACGAATTACAATTGATTATGAAAAAAAAAAAAAAAAAAAACCCAATATGAACCAACCACTTTTTCTCATTTTGAACTGTTTTATGGAATACATCGTTTCGTAAATATATTCATTTTTGACAGATTTAAAGTTTAGTTGCATTTTTACTCGTTACAAATATATCATCATGTTTCCTTCAAAATTTCTGGAAAAAAGTACGTTCTTTCAAGAGATCAATACCCAAATCTCCACGCATTTCATTCATCTTCAAAATCAGCGGAAAAATCTGAAAATCGACTCAACCTTTCTGAAGCATCAGGGTTGTGCACCCTGCATGAAATTTCAGATTGATAGGCTGTTGCCCTTGCAAATGCTCTTTTACAAGACTTTGAAATATGGCGCGTCGGCGGACTATTTTTTTGATCGATTGGAACGGGATTCGAAGAGAGCGAAAATGTGTTCGAAGGGATTGCTGGGGGTTTTAGGGGGTGGAGGGGAAAGAAAAAGACGACAAGTCATTCTTGACTGAGTTATATTTTGACTCTAAAAGTGATTGGGGCAATGTATAAGTGAGTATCAACAGACAAAGATAAATGTATTTTGTAACAATTTGAAGTGTAACACCTCAAGCAGAAAATATTTGAGATGATTTAAATAATTTCAAGCATTTAATTATTTGGGAGCTTAAGCATTTGATTTTTGTTCGTTTATCAATTTTGAAAATAATAAATAAATACGTTTTGCAAATGAATTTGAAGGAATGCTATGAAGGGAGATTTTTTGAAACAAAAAAAAATAGTTATTTACAACCTATGATGATGATAATTTTAAATATTTAAAGTTTTTAGATAATGAATTCTTTCAAATATTTTATATGTATATATTTGATAGTAGTAAAAACAGAGCTATAATTCTGAAAAATATAAAATAGTCACATGAAATGAAGTTCGAATGTAAGGATTCCTTAATTTATTTCAAGAAAACATCTAGTGTTTTTATTCTAGTGTTATAGTATTTTGTTAAATATTTTAACCAATTTTTACCAACATTCGAGATTAATTCAGAGTTTCACGATGAACAATAATTTCGAAATCTCTTCCCAAATTTTCATCACATTCTGTTCTAAACTTTTTCGGGTCCCATTATTCAACATAAATCGATTTATTTAATGTTTTTGTAATTGAAATCTATATAAATAATGTTATTATTTAAAGAGCGTTTCTCTACTTAAATGCTTTATAAATATATGACAACACTTTTGGAGAGAGTACTATTTTTTGGATTTATGATATTATGCCATTGAAATAAGAAAACGGGGGGGGGGGCGAGATTTAAGGTTATGTATTTTGAATTGCATTAATAGCTTTATAAATAAATCAAAAATTATAATATTACGAGTTATTATCAAAAAATAGAACGCTTAGTACCAAAAGAAACAAGTAAAAGAAACTACCAAACTAAAACAAATGTGGGAATCTAACTATTTATGAATAGCTAGTATATAATATTTCAATTCGTCAATACCCTTCACGTGAAGATTTTTTTTTCTTTCGAACAGGTTTAGCAATATATAAAAAGCTGGGTACATCTAATACTATCCGCAAAATTCAATTATTTTAATAATTTGAGAGAAGTAAAGCGAACTCGTTTTTCTTTAAAAATCTTTCTTTTAACTCGTTTTTCTTTAAAAATCTTTCTTTTAACTCGTTTTTCTTTAAACTGATTTTAAATACCTTTCCCCATAAATGTTAAACAGACAAATTTTAATAACCTTAATTTTAATTTATGAATAATATACATTATGCATCATTTCATATGATTAGATTATTAGAGCACATTTATATATTTCAACTATATATATATTTAAAATATTATACCACAGCTTTTTTTTATTTGGATTCCTGAATTCAGTTGCGTTGTATTAATAATCAAATTTCAACTTTGGAAAAGGAAAATTTGTTATTATTGGTGAAAAAGATGGAACCACACATCAAAGAATTCTTGATCTCGCCATAACAGAATCTTTCTAAAGGTATAGATTCCTACTTATGATTGTAAATCCAGGAATTTAGTTAGTTGTAGATGGACGAATAATTAATATATATATTTTTTTTAATTTTAGGTATTAGTCAATTAATAACTATTAATTAACATTGTTTGCAACTACATCGTACAATGAATCACAACGCAAAACTGCATTACCAAACAGTATTAATTACCCTAAAAGAGAAATAGTTAAAACATTTCTCCAAGAAAAAGAATTTTAAAAGGTTTCTAAACACAGAGTATCTTTTCTTTTAAATATATATTCAAAGTTTGCGAGGTTTATTATACAATGTCTGTTTTCAAGGATTAAGGTAAATGTACAAAGTAATATACATACAAAAAAATTGATTAGTGAATCAATATGTTTACAACACGAGCATCATAGGGAATGCAGCGGAGCAAATAAAAACTCGATACGTATGTTGTCAGTGTTGAAGTCAGTTCATGGCTCACTAAGATAGATTACCGCAAGAAATCGGGCGGAATCAGTTTCTGGAAAATTCCAAACTGTATGGAAATGAGACTTCCGCTTCTATATTTCATTCGAGCCGCGTGCCATGCGGAAGTGAAGGGAGACAAATATTCTATATGCAGATTGACGTTCGAAAGCTGTCCATCAGAAGCCACAAATCGCAAGCCTTCTAAGACACAGATCCAATTTCGGACGGATCTCATCCTTCAAGCCATCGCAGATTGATGCAAGCCTTTCCCGAAATGTCCCAAAACCTTATTGGATTTCTCTCTTTCTTTCCTTTACCTTACCACCAGTCGTCAAGAAATATGAATGATGTATAAAGGGGGTGTAAGCAACCAATTTCGAATTCGAAAGTCGGAGCTCGCTTCAGTTTAACTGAGAAAGTCCAGGGGGAGGGGGTGGGCTGTGATACCCCCATTCCCTTCTTTCTCTTTCGTTCTCGATCTCTTTCTTCTTCTCTCTTTAAATATGTTATGTTCTGGGACTAAAGCTTGACATGGGGAGAAGTTGAAGGAAGAAAAATGGCTTGACGGGCAAGTGGAGGGGAAAAATGAAATGAAATAAAACGCAAACAAGTTCGCTGAAGTTGAAATTTAAGTTTATGCAAGAAAAATACGAAAGAAACAAATGGGTCGGAGGATAGAGGTATTTTGTTATCGGAGCTGGGGATTTTTTTCCTCCCCCGAGCCTCGATAAGAAGATAGAGAATTAGAAAGCAGCTCCCTGCTCTGTAAGCTCTTATTTACTCGTCATATACGTTATGCTGTCCTGTTTCCCTTTCCGAGGACATAAAGGGTTTTAGCATTTCATGCATAATTCATCGCTTTCCCCTGATTTTTAATCGTTAAGCGTTTCGGATGACATAACCATCATACTTCACTTCCCGAAGATTTCGATCGGTAATTTTCAATCGTAAATACTTGGTTTGCGCCTGGAAGCTTTGATTTTAATATATAAAGTCTAACTAGAGATCCAGGAATCTTGCCACTTAAGGGCTCAAAAAAATTCGCTCCCTGTAGTATGGTTCACTAGAGACTGTTTAATTTGCATCGCAACTTTAAATCCTTTTCTAATCTTGAAATGTATGAACAAGTATAACACATTGTATGTCAAGTAGACAAGAGCCCTCACTGTTTTTTCTGATTTTATTTGTGTTTAGTGTTCAAGCACCGTCAGTAGCTCTTACAAATGCATATAACACTAAAGAATGCATATAACTTACTTATATAAGAACTTAGAAATGCATATAACTAACAGAAAAACAAATACGTTTGGACATCTAGCAACAGAAAATCTCTGTAATAATAAAACTACTTGCGCATTATTAGATCAAACTTCACAAAAATACAAATCTTCAAAGATCTTATATTTGGCATTTTTTTCAATAGAGGATTGTTCTCAATCATTTAAAAATTTAATATAATGCGTTTCGAAAGTCAAATATTACTTTAATTCATATAATTATTGTTAAAGAAATAATTTGTTAAATATCATAAAAAAGACTAATTGTAAGGAAGTTGTGTTTTTCATTTAATTCACATAAAATTTTCAATTCTAAAAGTCTTTTTTAAAAATGCTTTGGCAGCTTATTTCCTTTAAAAAAAATTTCAAAAATATTAAATTTATTGATAACGATTTAAAATATCTTGATAATAATCCAATTTTTGATTCTTTTAATAAAAATTTATTCTTTGGACTCAAAATACAATTTACTATTAATCGAATACATTTAGGTCCTTTAAAATATATAAGAAAAAAGCATGAAAGAGTAAGAAAAATGTTAAAAATATCTGTAAATACTGCTTTTTTTTTTATTTCATATGAATGTAAATTCGTGGATAAGCGTAGCTTTTATATTCTAAAAAAATCCGTCCTAAAATGACTAAAAAAAAAGAATATATTTAATACTGAACGAATACTCACTTTAAAAGTTTGAAACATTCTTAAATCGGTAAAAAAAAAATCTCATGAATAAAAAGTATTAAATTTTTCTCGAGAGATAAGAAGTCAAACAAACTATTCAGTTGGAATAAAAAGAAGCCAAAATATGAAAGGGACAATTCAGGCAGCAGATGTCTAGGTATTTTCGTACCTTTTAGAGGATTTTCTTTTCCGTAAAGGATTGGTTAAAACCCTTAGGAACTCATTTTTGTATAAATTTATAATGTCACGAGAAACTTCCATATTCTAGAAAATTCTCTTTGTTTTAAAAAGTCCACAACAAGGAAAAAAAATCTGTTTAAAGAAGGCTTTAACGTATATATTTTAGTGCAACTCTATTACATCCTAGTACTACTTTTTATGTATGTATAAAAAAAACTGTGTGTATAGTGTAACTTTGATATGGGAACTAGGGTAAAATAACATATTAACTAGGAATAAATAAACGTATTTATTTTTTACCAAAACATTTTATGTACGATTATTTAAGATAATGTGTGTATTGTTAAAATAACTTTCCATTACTTTAAGTTATTAAAAGTGCATAGTGAACAGTTTACACTTCTACAAAGAAAGAGTAGTCCCCCCCCCCCTCCTGAGACTACTGGACTCTTGATTTTTGAACATAGCTAAGATTATGAAAAGTGCTTTATATAATACGTTAAAAAATTATAAGAACATTTTAATTTTTAAAATTAAGAAATAAATAAATGGTTTTAAACACAATATAAGCAAATGAAGTATGACATCCTCCTCACATCACTCAGGTCACATGTCATCCTCGTCACATGATTGTGGTTTAAAATAAAGAGGTCCGTCGCCAATAACCTTCGCGTCGCGTTTCAGCACAGCATTAATAAAACAGTCAATCTTAATTTTCATTCGTAAATGTGCGTGGGAAAATTGATTTTAATTAATTTTCATACAGTTGCATACATTTTGTTGGAAGTAATGCATAAAAGTGCTAGTGTGTAATGATTTATTGTTCATTAAAGCAACTCAAGAGTTATTGAAGACTGACCTCGTTGTGCCTGCGTTTAAAAAATTAAATACAATTTTTGAATCAAGATCAGTTTTCAAAATATGTGCCATACGAACTATTCTTAAATGAACATTAAGTCAAAAAATACATAAACAGCAGCATTAAATAGTACAAGAAACGAAGAGAATTTAATTTTATCTTTATTTCATTTATTAATTAATTATTGAATTTTAAATTTTAAATGAGGTAGTTTATTAGTTGCGATAATCTTACATTTCATAACTGCATTACCATTAATGTCAGAAAATGTATAATCTTTAATTTAAACCAAGCACGAATTATATCACTAAGAATATGCATTGAACATTAATTCGAGATGCGTCTATTAAATAACGAGACTGACGCTACCACAAAAGTACACATGAGCCAGAAGCCAAACACCAGCGATCAACAGCTGTTTAGAATGAAGCTTTCTCTTTCGGATGCAATATCTCTCGTTTCTGTAAACAAATCCGTGTACTCATAGCCTTCGTTTGCATTAGAGGGTTTTTTTTTTTTTTTGCTTTGCCGGAAAAAATGTTAAGTGTAACAATAGGGTGGCGAATTGATGTGAAATTTTACATGAAACTTTGAAAAATCGTCACTGAGCCCATCATGTATTGAAAGAAGTGTATGGCAATGAATGTTTATTGAGTGCACGTGTTTTTGAGTGGTTCATGCGTTTTCAAGAGGGCCGAGAAGACGTTGAAGATAATTCACACCTGGGTCGACTTCCCACGTCTAAAACGGATAACAATATTGAAAATATCGGTAATCTGGTTCAATATGGCTGTCGGTTGTGCGATTGCTGAGTCTGTAGGAATTGACAAAGAATTTGTACGGCAATTTTTTCAACCAAGACAATGCTCCAGCTCATTACACTTTGTCTGTCAAGAGGTTTCTAGTCAAGTGCAGCATTCCAGTGTTAGACCATCCTCCTTATTTGCCAGATCTTGAGCCATGTAACTTCTATCTGTTTCCTAAGAAGAAATCTGCATTAAAATGAACAAAATTTGAGTCCGTTGAAGCTGTGAAAGAGAAATGGCACACTTCCTGAAGGAGCTGACAGAAGAAGACTTCCAGCCCTGCTTCGAACAATGGAAGAACCGCTTGCAGCGTTGTAGGGATAGAGGAGGGTTGTATATTGAAGGTGGTAATAAGTAAATATGTATGGCATCAAAATGAAATGTTTTATAACAACAGTCTCGTTATTTTATAGCCAAATCTTCTATTGTGGCTGCGATAGCTTAGTGGTCATGGTAGCAGGCTCGCGTCTGCCGTAGTTTTTGTTGAGTTGTGGATTCGAGTCCTGATGCCAGTGCAGACCCGCTGTGTGGTGGGTCTGATGCACGTTAAATCTGGTCAATGTCCAAAGTCCTTTGGTTAGCGTAGTGTGGAGGTTTGGAGAGGAAGGTTCTATCTCAGGTGTCGTCCTCGTCACTTGATCGAGGTTCAAAATTGCGAGGTCCGTCACAAATAGCCCTCGTGTCTCGCTTCTCAGTGCGAAGTTGTAAGCAATCACGTCAACATTAATTTCATGGTAGTTGTTCTGTATAATATTCATCGGATTTTCAGTCAAGCAATAATTTCTTTTTCAATGTGGTATTTGATAATTGTCCTTTCCAAATGTTTTGTATTCCACTAATAACTATCTACGATTGTTCCTAATCTGGAATACTCGTATAATTTATCATAATTGTTTTTTTTATTGAAAGACTCACACTGGAGTCTTGACATATATCGTTCATTTCTCATAATCTGATGTATGTACGTTATCATGTGGTTTTCAAAAATTATATTATTAAATAATGAATGAAATTTAGTCGACAATTTAAAACAGTGGTTTTAAGGATTGTAAGAAAAAAATCACTACAAGGAGGAAACTAAACCAGGTCGTGAAGGTAAAAATTTATTGGTCAGTTACGCCTGGCTCATTTTAAAAACTTAATGATTATCTTAGGATTCAAGACAGGATTTGTTGACTAATTCTATGTGTTTATACTATTTCCTTATTTTAATTCATTATTTTTTTTCAGCTTGTTTCCAATGGTTTATAATAGTTGTTTTTTATCCTTCGAAACCACTGTAATAATTTTAAGTCAGACACTTTCCCAGTATTTTGTGTGCGAAGTTAACTTCTGTTCATTCTGAATGATGCATAGAACAATTTTCCTTTCATGTAGCCCTTAGCCATTTCTCTTCATTGCAACACTCTTCACTTAACGAAAAAATTTCAACTTTTTGAACGGTTAATTCAAAAATCGGATATCGAAGACGTTCTTTGAATCTGCATTACCTCTACCAACAGTTTTTTTTAATAAGTCTTTCACCTGTATACATCATCTTGATTTTCGGTGTATGAAAAGCCCAAATCGACGTGTAAACTATAATTTGAGACAGCAGTCATTAAAAAGCGTCTTCGTAGTAAATGGTATAGCACTAAAATTTAATATTAAGCTTATTTCTTGATTCATGAAACGATAAAAAACGGTTGATAGTCCTGTTATTACCCACCCTCTTCTATATAATTGGATTTCAGCAACATAACTGGAAGCTAGGCTGCATGGATGTGTGTGGGCAGATTTATTCAAGGGGATTTTCTCGTCCTCATAAAGAAGATAGCGGGCCATTTACGTGGAGAGGGCGGGGCTTGCCGTGATAGGCTGAAGAGATAGGTCGGCCACATCCCGTGTGGTGTTGATGTAGTAAGAGTTAATATTTCAGCTTTAATAATACGCTCCAAACAGGATACAAGAGCAGTCAAGGGAGGGTAATTAATACTGGCAGCATCAAACGCTTTGTAGTCATTGTCGGTGCTCGGCAGTTGGCTCCTGCCTTTTTATTATTGTTTTCTGATTTAGTAACAAACCGGGAACGAGAAAAATAAAGAGCGTGTTTTTATCGGCTCCTCTACTTTCCTTTTGCCGCGTGACAGGAGGAGTCGGTTTTGCCGGGGGCACTGAATTTCCCGGCAATCGATCTGGGGGGGAAACACACCGGGAGGCTTCAAAGACAACGGAATTGCGAAGTCGTAAAGGGTTCATGACGAGAAACCAACTCATGATTTTTTTTTTTTCCTTTTTTTTCCCTTCCACTCTTTTATTTTTGCTGTTCGGCAACAGCAGCTGTGAAGTGCAAGTTTTGCTATGAAAGTAAACATGTTTAGGCTAACCTTCACTGCGTGTTTCACTGCACAGCATTAGAGGGAAGATGTGTGTAAAGTAGAAAGGTTCATGAAGGTTTTGTATCCGTCTCTCTCTCGAGTTTCTCTCACCGGACTAATTAAAAGAAGTGATTTAATCTGAGAAAAATACAATTCCAAATGTCTTACAGTGAAACATTGAGAGAGAAAATCAAGCAGCGCGCATAAATGACTGGTTCACAATGTATTTAAGCGAATCTCGTTTGTGTGATCGAATATAAAAACGATTACAAGCGAAAAGAAGTTTCTCGAAATAGGTATTAATTTGCGAATTATATATTTATATTAATAAACGTGATGAGAAGATAGACAATAAACAAAGTATAGCATTTTTAAAACCTAATGAGTTATTTTTTTCATGACTGTAATATAATTTTTTTTTCAAATTTCCTGATTATAATAGGTTGGGTAAGCACACTTCAAGTCATTCATAATGGTCAAACTTTTTCTAGAAAGTCTGTTTCAGTGAAGATGAGTTTGGTAGAATGGATTGTATCTGTTGATTGTTTTGGGGAGAATGATGCTTTTCCCCAAAGGATACTTATTTAAACTTTCAAGCGTAGCTCAACAACAAAAAGGATGAGAAGATTTAGTTTAAATGATGCAAATTATGATGTTCCAATTTGGGTACGGCTCTAAGTTTACTTCATAAAATTCATATTTGATTGTAGAAATCAAAAAGATAAATTTAAAAAATAACTGGAATCAAAAATGATTAAAGCCTTTTGTATTAAGCAGCATACTTAAATAATACAGAGTTAAATTCAATCTGTGTATTTTATACGCTTAAAAATAACATAAAATGGACTAAAATAGTTTATTTTATTTAATGATGCTTAGTAATTTCAGTGTGAAATTCAATTGAAATTACGCTCTGTTCAAAATCTTCATGTGTTAAAATTTTTTAAGTACTCGTCACAATTTTTTACACGTTTTCATAAGCCAAATATAGTTTAATGGAAAGGTGTAAATTTTGTTTTATATACCCCCCTCTCTCTATCTTTATATGTAGAGAGAAATATAGTTTGAAGCTATGATTAGGGAATTTAATTTAGTTTAGTTTTTATTAACGTCGTACTAGAAGCAACACAAGGGCTATAAGCGACGGACCTCGTAATTTTGAACCCCGGTCAAAAGACGAGGACGACGCCTCAGCTAGCACCCCCCTCTCCTTATGATTAGGGGGAAAGAAGCCTTTAATTATTGATATCTAATAAGAAATAAAAAAGTTAACATATTAGTACAATCAAAAGGAATTTGAATCATATATTAATCTAACAGTAATAATTAGCAACATCAACCAATAATTCAATTCATGTATGCATTTCATAAATTCAATTAATTAAAAATTTATTTCATACATTTTTCGTAATCGTATCAATGGTAAACTAGATAGAAAAGGTGACGGCAAACTGCATCGGAAAGACAAGAAAGAGTGAAAGGAATTTCATTGGAATGTGTATGTAGTACATTGTGCTGATATATCAGGAATGATACTTGCGTCCTGGAGTCAGCAGATATCCTAAGACAGACAACGATCAGAATGCCGTTCATAGTTGGAAATATTCCCTTTTGTCATTCAGGGGTTAGTAACTGAGTGCACTAGGGAATTGGTCGGTATTTCTCAAGTGCAATAGGTTTTGTTCATTTTTAATATTTAACTACCAGGTTGAACATTTTATTCGCTATTGATATTAATGGTTTCAAAAAAGGACTTTTGATTGCATAATAAAAGTGCTATATAAAAATACTTGAAAAAGAAATGTTATTCTTGTAACGCTTGCCGATTATTAATCGCTTCATTTTACAATATAAGTCTTATAATCTATAACCCCTAAATTACTCAGTCAAATGAAGTGAAACACATATGAATTATATCAATTTATTTTTATTAAAATTATGAATACTTAAATTCTGATGCTTACCAAAACTATCGTTTGAAATATTAAATTAGAATGTCATTCACCTATTCAATCATAGATTAGAATAACTGAAACTAGGGGTTCAATTCCCTCTACTATTTCTTCAAATACTTTTCTGATTACTTTTTAAAATATGATCGGGTGGTTCCTGCGTCTCACCTTCATTCACTGACACCAACTAACTTCCAATCTCAATATCAAATTCTTTGCACCTTATACATGCATCAGATCAGAAATAGTTACATTTCATAGTTTAATCTAATCTATATGAATTACGTTTTATTTTATTGAAAGGAACTTTGAATGTATACACAATCGGAAAGAAACCTAAAGACTTAGTTTAAGGAAAAATCGCGAGGCAGCCCAACGCCACTCTCCTAGTCCCCCCCCCTTATGAACGCAAAATTAATCCAGTTAATTAAAATTAATTTAAATTAAAAATAAAAATTAATAATAATTTAAAATTACTAACATACTAAAAGTAATAAAATTTGCTCAAAAATAATTTCATCAATTTAAATTTTACTGAAACTAAAATTTTTTTGGAAACTGCTACTTATATATTAATTATACAACATACCATCTATAAATAGATAGTGATGGCAAAAATAAGAAATTATTTTTGTTTCATAATTTCTATATAGAAAACTAGAGTAATAGCCAAAGACGTTCAAAGGCATTAGTAGGGTTGTTTTTTTTTTTTTTTTTTTTTTTTATGAAACAGAAACTTTTTTTAAATTAGCATTTTGAGCAAAATCTTACGTAAAACAAATTTATTACTTTACTAACGTATTACAATAATTATAATCCAATACTAAATATCTATCTTAAATCAATCTTTAAATGTTTTGAATTTTTTTTATATATTTTTGAAACAGGCATTGTATTATTGAATAAATAATAACTGAAGCTCTAACTCACATAAAAATACTTTTAATTATTTTCAATTAACCATTGTTTCTCTTTTTAAAACTAAATAAATTATCAAATGTGTTTCAAGTCTGTATACATCCATATGAATTTGTAAAGGCTCATTAAAACGTGATAATCAGTGTTTTCAAAGATCCTTATTTCTCTTGAGATTTCACTAAAGCAAGACAGAAAATATGAAATACATAAATTGTTAAAAATAAATTAGATGTTTTTTTTAATTTCTTATGTATAAATCTTGGATTGCAAAATCAGAAATGACGTTGCAAAACGTGTTATAAAGAAAGAGAGAAAAAGGAAAAAATTCACTCTCTTCCTCTTTTTTATTTTCTCTTTCGGTTTTTCGCTCTTTTTAATCTCCATGCTTCTGTCTGTCAATGTAAATGTGTACATATAGTGTGTTTGCCTATAACCTATATCCTTTTTTTAAAAAAATTAAGGGGTATGTGAAGTAAATGCCTGAATAGACAAGAAAATAAAACGTAGGAATGTGAAAAGGGTTCTTTAAAAAATGTTATTGTCAGCTAGCAAAACCTCTCAAATTCACATAACCACGCTTAAGAAAAACCAGTCTAGACGGTTTCTTTCCTATTTTGTATGCAGCTCATTTCATATACACATTTTGATTGTTTTCATTTACACATTAAATATATATATATATATATATATATATATGAAATACATGATTTTTCGTTATAGACATTGTATATAAAAATAATATATACATTTTTAAAGTACACTTTTTTGTCACGGATAGATATTTAAAAGGGAAATTATTGCATAAATTATTTGTTATATACATAAAAATATTTATCAAACATACAAAGGATTAAGAGAAATTCAATTTTCTAAATTTTGTTTGAATAATGAGATAAACTCTCCTACTAATTAATACTGCAACTGTTATATAATCATTACTGCTTGTACTTTTAAATGAAAACGGGTCTTTTTATACGAAGTCTGGGTTCTATTCGATTTCTAAAATAGTTATTTTAATTGATTGATTGTTTTATTAACGAAGCACTAAGAAGCAGCACGGGGACTATTGATCACGAATTACGTAATTTTGAACTTTGATCAAGATACCTGGGCTGGCACACCACTTTCCGAACTTCTTCACTGCCCTCAACGAATGAACTTTGAGCTGTGACAGATTTTACGAGCATCATACCCGATACAAGTCAGGTCCTTAGTGGTGCCGGGGTTCAAACTCGCAGCTTAAGTGAAACCCCACCAGCCGCGAGTTCAGTGCTACGACCACTTGGCTACCGCGACCGCTTTTTTTGTAATGGAAACGTAATCAATCAATCTAAAAGTTTTCAGGATTCAGAAACCTCATGATTCGACGGAGGAGAAGGAAAAGAGAAGGGAAAAAAAAAAAAAACCCGCCGAACAGGAGTTTTTGATCATAAGCTTTCTAACACCCCGGCCTGTTATTTTAACACAACGCATTTTTAGTGACCTAATTGACAATTTATGAGTAATATATAAGTTCATAGCGAAATACTTTACAACAGTAATATCTCATTACCACATTTTAACGTGTGTATGAAAGCGTAATATGTAAAGAGCTACCTGATGTTTGAGGCTTAAAATTTGGAAAAAGTTTTCCTCAATTGTATCCTTTTTTATTAAGATTTGTTTAAAAGATATTTCAATTCATCTCAGAAACTATTGAATTTTTTACCATTCTCATCTGATACATGACCTTTGGATGTCGACCTGAAGCTTATGTTCTTGAAAAGTATAAAGATTCGAGTTTCAAAGAATTGAGTAATTTGTTAATATCTATAATACTATCCTTATATAAGAATTAATTAGAAAATGTTTTTGAAAGAAAATACGAATATAAAAGCAAATAATAATAATCCTCTCCCTACCCCTAGTAGCAGTAATAAATATAATAATAAACCTTTCAAAAATATAATTACTTAATGTAACAATCAATTACTTTTCTTTTTTTTAAAAGTTCTGTTGAAAAGTATCATATATCATATGATTCATATACTTAACATACTAAGAACTGGAACATAACTTAAATCTGCTATTATAAATCTAGAAAAGTAAATGTAATCTTAATGTTCCTTTTCAACTTCCTTCGTTTATTTATTAGGTAAGAGCTGCAATTTATAGACTGTTATTACCCGGATATAAAAACAAATAATAATAACCAGTAGTAGTAAATATAATAATAAACCTTTCAAAAATATAATTACTTAATGTAACATAATCAATTACTTTTATTTTTTTAAAAAGTTGCATTGAAGTATCATATATCATATGATTCATATATACTTAACATACTAAGAACTGGAATATCAACTAAAAATTGCTATTATAAATCTAGAAAAGTAAATGTAATCTTAATGCTGCTTTTCACCTTCCTTCCTTTATTTATTAGGTAAGAGCTGTAATTTATAGATATTTCCCCTCCCTTCTGTGAATATTTTAAGAAAAAAATGTTCATTATATAAAATGTGCTCTATTAAAAATGTTTCTCTTCATAAAAATTATAACGAATGAATGAATGCAAAGACCTAAATAACTAAAAATATCTGTGCTTTTCGAATTAGAAAGAATTTGAAAAATGTGTCTTGGATGCTTCCATAAGAAATACACATTTCCATAAATTTATTGAATAAAAGTTGAATAAAGAGCTTTAAAGTAATTTTTTCTTCCTTTCTTTTGATCGTTGATTAAATTGCTTGTGCTGTAAGGTTTAAATAAATAACGGGAGAATGATTTGAAATAAAAAAGGCGAAATCCATTAATTTTGTAAAGCTTTTAAAAACAAAATGTAATCACAAGTAATTTTTATTTTGCTGAAACTTCTAAATAAAAAGTAAATATATTTATATGATCTCAGGAAAAATTATTTAATTTTATAAAAACCCTTAATTTTTTAAAATGCTTTGATTCATATTTAACAAATCATGCAATATTTTTAAGATCATTAATTTTTTTACATTATGTACAGAATTTTAAGAACAAATTTTTTTTGCAAGTAGGAAAAGCTTTATAACGAATTTAATGTAATTCTTTTCGCGTAATGTTAATTGCAAAATCATTTAAAATAAATATTCGAAAAACTGATCTCTAATATCCGTACAAAATCATAAAATTTTATCCAACTTTTGAATTCGCATAAATTCATGCATTAGATTCATTTCAAAAAATTATATTTCGATCAAAATTAATTATATATTTTTAAAGAATAAATATATGTACTAAAATACACTTGGGACCTAGGTGATTAGTTATACTATATATATATATAATATTTCCTTAATATAAAACTAGTAGAAATATAAATTTAAAAATCATAAAAACATAGCACAAAACTAAATAAAAATCATTAAATTACAATGAAAACTTTCATAAATTTTTTTTATAGATAATAGGAAAAAAAATGATTGTATTTTAATTGAAAAAACCAGAAGAAAATTATGCCGCAAAATAATTACGTGAGCATAAATAAAAACAGGAAATTTAAAATTATTTCATTATGATTTTACATTTAATGTTTTAATTTACAGATATGGAGAAATTAATAAAAAAAATTACTATAATTAGTTATACAAATCCTAAGTTTTTATATTTACTTAAAATACGTAGATTTATTTTTGATCGAATTATGAATTTTTAGATTAAGTCTAATGGATCAATTATAGCGCATTATATGGTAGAATAAAAATAGTTTTGTTTTATTGTTTAGAAAATGTAATACCGATACATTTTTATGTAAAAATTGTGAAAATAATACTAAAAACATTAGATAAAGTACTCGGTAAACTGTACATACAAAACAGTTATAGAGTGATATATTCTTTTTATAGATGCAAAACCTCTCTTTATAGCAGTCGGATAATTTACAATTCCCAAAAATTAATCAATCGTTACATTGTGTGCACTAAAATATATTTATTTGTAAGAACTACATTCTTACAGAGTTACTAATCGTAGATATATTTGTGAGAATGTAATTAAGTTTTATAAAGTACTGATATGTGTGTATATATTGGTGATATTTGAAGTAAACCCAGTAAAGTATCTAAATTCGTGTCTTTTTTAAATAGGTTGTTTTTTTCAATTCTATTACAATAAAATAGGATAAAATTTCATGATTTTTGATTGGAAGCTGACCTACAAATAACATGCCGCAACAGCAGACTAGATCGACTGTTGTCGTGGAATGGTCATGACAGTAATTGATGAGCGCAAGATATTAACTCTCATACCGTTGACGTTAAGAGCAATCCAGGGCTGTTGGTGGGACGTCCTTTTCCCTATCATTCGAGAGACACCTATCGTTTTCAGGTTTGAAGGAGGGTTTTGATACAGCTCTGAATGACAATATAATGGTTTGCCAAACTTTATCACTTACAGATTCCGTTATAATTGGTATCTATTTAAGAGACTATTTAAGCTTTATACAAGTCTGGAATTAAATGATTTAAAATTATCTAAAATTACACGCGTTCTGATTTGCGTCTGCAGCCTAATACTTTGACAATTTTTCTGAAGCAGAATAAGCGACCTCACACGAAAAATCATCCATAAAAGTTTATATGCATGAAGTTTTTATCTTAGAATTTCGAGCTATTAATTGTTATTCAGTTCAGGTTGAGACAGTTTTAACTGATTAGAAATAAACTTTTTTGTCACGATTATATAAATTTCCTAGATGAAAAAGCATTATTGCAAAAAATTATATATAATCCTTATTTTTCAAAAGAGAATATATATCATATTTTGATGACAAAAAAGTAAAGTTGTTATTGTGATAACTATTGTATCACAAAAGAGAGAAATATAATAGAATATGAAAAAATATGGATACTGATACATTTGAATTGCAATGTCTCAAGACATTTCCAAAATATTTTTTATTTACTCCTGAAAGATATCGACAAAAAGTATTTATCTTAAACTGAGATTTTAAATTGTTATAGCAAATGCTCTTCACATTTTATACGAAGTAGCCAATTCACTACATTTTACCGATTCAGAGTAATACAAAATAATCTAAACTTAGTATTGGGAATTTCCGGTATGTTTTTACTAGAATGGAAAAACACATATTAATCAATTCAAGCTTTGTTACAAATACCGATATCGATGAATAGAAGCTCCGAAGTGAAACAAATTAAAGCTAGCCCAACAGTGAAAACAACATATAAATCATACTAATTTCATAAACAAATTCTTAGCATATTTTTGGCAACTATTTCGATTACATGTTTTTATAGTTTGAACCCTTTCTTGTCCTAAATTGAGGGTAATTTGTTGTTGGGAATGAATTATTGTTCCCTACTAACAATAACAATGCGATGTTGAGGTGCTTGAATCATCGCCAAATTATAAGCGATCCATCAAGCTTGACGTAATTGGCGATGGGTCAACCCGCCAAACATTTCATATTAACAAAAGGGTTGCTCTACAATTGCATCATACAGACATCTGATCGGAATGCATTCCCCTTTCATTACACAAAAAGCTCGATTTACTCTCATTAGAGAAAGCATGTTTCATTCTGAATGCCCTCTGTAAATGGAAAAGTGAAGAAAGGATGAGTGTGCAGAAAGATTCAAAATATTAGAATTCTCTTTTAGTGACCACACAATTGGTAGTTTTCTTTCCCGATTTGTTTTGCTTATGAAATAACGTTATTTCTGTTCAGCTCACATTTAAATAAAATATGAAATTTAAATAAGTAAACAAAATTTCGGTAAACTATTCTGTAATAAACAAGTACTTCTATTATATAGTTCTTACAAATTATCTCAATTAAAGTGTTAAGGCTACTTCTAAAAAATCAAGAAAAAAAAAAGAAGTTTTTGTCAATTGAAAAACAGATTTATATATTTTACAAAATTTAGAATTGAATTCATTTTTAGATTCATCTAATGGAAAGGTAAAGTATTATATATATATATATATATATATATATATATATATATATATATCTCTCCCCATATCAATTATATCCGGTCACTTTTGTCATATTTGTCTTAAGAACATATTTAATAATTGGACAATATTTTTATTTTCTTTTAAATAACCTTGAATATGTGTGAATAACCTTGAATGCATTTGCTAAAGGAGAAGAATAAGTCAGGTTTCTCCTATTGCAATGACAATAAATAAGATTTTTTTTTTTTTTGAAGAATTCTTATTAGCATTACACACACACAATTACATTTATCTTAAATATATTCAATTAAATAATTTATCGTTAGCTTTAATTTTAATTACTTAAATTAATATTCAATTTAAAAATTTACCGTTTGCTTTAATTTTAATTACTTAAATTAATATTTAATTTAACAATTTACCGTTTGCTTTACTTTTAATTACATGTAGCTGATATAATATTCAATTTAATAATTTATCGTTTAGATTAATATATTTAGCTTAAGTATATTCAGTTTAATAAGTTATCGTTAACTTTATTTTTTAATATAGGAAAAGTTTACTATTGTCCATTTCTCAATATTTCATCATTTACTTTAATTCTTTTATTTAATTGAGTAATTTAATAATAATTATTAAAAAATGAACAAAAATTTCAATAAACTTTTTCATTTTTTACATTACGTTCAAAACTTTTCTTTTATAGATATTTTTTACTTTTTTAAAATTGGAAATGAAGGCTTGATCTAATATACCTGGTGTATTTTATGGCATGTAGTCTTTAATAAAGCTTCACTGAAAAATTTGATTCTTTTATGTGTGTTTTCTCAAGATTAATTTTTTTCAAAGAAATCGTATCGTAATGTTTTTCTTCCAAATTTACATTTAAACATCTCAAAGTAAGGCTAATTGTGAAGGATGAAGTTCTTGCATAGAATGGTAAGAAATTACAATTTGGACATTAGCAGACCATTTCACATATTTTTTTAAAAAAAATTCAGAATAAAGGAAATATTATACGCTTGAATATTTAAACAGTTTTTCTACAGAATGTGAAAAGTTAATAAGAAAGAGAAAATCAGTTGAATCAGTTGACATTGATTTTTGAGACATGAAAATGTTAATTTACATAATGTCGGAACATTTATTCAAAACCTTTTGAAGCTATTAATCAGAAAGATACAATTGAATCAATTTATGTAATCTTATAAATTATTTTAGGCAGAATGTAGATATTAGGCAGAAAAACAAATGTTTGAGTTTTCCCTAGAAGAGTGGCATCTCATAATTTGAACTAATGACACAATTTGAAATCAATACCAAGAGAAAAAAATGTGGATTGATATTTAAAAAAATATTTAAAAGTTTTGATGTTCTATATGCTAGGAAAATATGATTTATATTACAAAATATTATAATTTGATTTTTTTTACACCCAAAATCTCTTAATATACTGTGTCTTGGTTCATATTATTACCATGATCTTAAATAATAATTTATTCGACATTTTACATATTAAATATTTTTGTGTGTCATTGCTACAATTTTTATGAACTTAAAAATGTCATAAACATTTTAAATTTAAAAATATTTAAAGGAGTTTTTTTAATTTTTTTTTTAAAAAAATATTCTCACAATTTTCATCAAATGAATAATTATTACTTGGGATGTGTGAATTTGATTGAACTACCTCACGTTATTTTTAAGGTACTTATTTAAAAGACATCTACTATCATTTCATATTCTTAAGCTGTACCGAAAAATCTTCATGTTTTATTAAACAGCGTTACTACCGACAAATAAGTCTATTTCACGGACAACAAATAACCAATGAAAAAAAAATTTCCTTTTTATATCTAACATCAATTCAAAAAATCATATATTTTACAAATGAGTTCCTTAACTTAACATTTATAAGAACAGAAAACAATAATACTGTAGAAAACAAAACCGAGATTAAGCATAAGCTATTATATTTATTATTTTTACTATAAAATGTTATTTTATTTCGTTAATCTCCTGAATTCTAAACATTCTACGAAAATTCCATTTCTCGAATTTTCTTAGATGTTGATGACATCCTTTGTCAAACAAACATGACAAACATAAAGATATAAAGCAAAACATCATTAATGATGAGGAAATCCTATAATGTTTAATGGAATACCACAAAAAAAACATCATCTACCTCTTAGGTCATTTCTCCACCAATAGGAATTCAGGAAGTATATCGAGTTATAACGTTCTTATCAGTTGATAAGTTAAATGATGGCTGGGACTGAATAGATTCCATTTTTTGTGGGTGGAGAAGTAGTGCTGAAGTAAATGTTCTCCCTTAGTGAATCAAATTATCGTTTCATACGATGTCGACCAGAGGGGTGGGGAGACTGTCCGGGTTCCTGTTTCGAACATTCATCTTGTTGAGAAAGTCCGCTTTCATAACTATAAAAGCCTCGATTTATTCGACCGTTTTATCCACTCAAAAGCAGTTCCAGTTGAAAACTTTTTATTATCTTTTACAGGGGGAAAAAGTATTGTAGTTAATATATGTTTTTTTACTTGGTGCTATTAAAGAGCAGCCTTAAATGAATCAAACCAGATAAAAGTTTGAATTAAATCTGAAGTAGTCAAATAACATTAAAAAATGATGAAGAGCTAATAATTATGATAGAGAAATAAACTAAACAAAATATTATTCATTAACTTTATAGTTCCTAAAACCAAGAATTAAATAAAGAATGGGTGAGTGTATCGGTTATTTTCGAACAATCATGTTGGGTTAGTTTATTTAAAGTTAGCTCCAAGTAAAGATTTTGAGGTGAATTTTTTTTTTTACTTCGACATAGTCAATAACTTTTTTGGTAAAGCAATTTATGACATGAATAGTATAATAGGAAGAAAAAAAAAAGAGAAACATTCCAAATGAGACAAAATTTTAGTTCTAAAATCTGTTATTCGAAAACAGGGGAGGGGGGTAAGGTAATTATAAATAGTTTTCAGAGTATTCCTTGTTTTTTCCAACACACTATTTTTTTTTAAAGTGTTATATTTTAATTCTTGATAAAGATTATTTTTAAAAGACACATTTTGTAAAAAAACATTCTTTGAAAGAAGTAATATATTAGAAACTTCAAGTTCATTAAAAATAAGTACAAATATAATTATGAATTAATTTAAATTAAATAATCACTTCTCGAATCGAATGACAATTAAAACATGTTGAAGCTATGCAAATGACTTGAATAATTATAATAAATTTGATTCAAAAGTAATTTCTCTCTCAAAGAATAGAATTGGAAAGAAAAAATATATATAGAAATAGTATCACGTCAATTCCATATGATGTAATAATCTTCTTATAGTGTTTGTGTGTATGATAGTCAAATGAATTACGTGTAATTTCGACGTTTTCATATAGATGGCACCACAAGTAATTATAAAATGCGCTTAGTGTTAGCTTCCTACGAAAATTGTTTTTTGCTCCTTAAGTGTCGAGGATTATAAACACAAACAATACTTATGGTGATCTTATAAAAAAAAATGATGATGTTCTACTTGATTTTCTCAGGGTACTAGATTGGAATAGCTGACGCGAAAGGGAAAGGAATTTTTTTTTTAAAAAAAGCTATTATGGATTTTTCGATTGGGCTTCAAAGATTATTCTTTTTAATACCTAATTGACACATTTCTACAATTAAATTAGCAAAAAAACGTTTCTTTTTTAATATATTCTATCAGTCAAGAAGAAATAAACTAAATTCTGAATCTTTAAAAGTACATTATTTTCACTCCACTTCAGGAGTAGCTCATTTAACTAAGAAAATTATTTAGTTTCCAGATAATTTAAAATTCCTAATAAATACCTATGTACATGGTGCTCACTTAAGTCCTTCACCCTCCCCCACATCTTTAGCTTGAGAACGGCGATATTTATTGCATTAAACATGTCTAGGTATAGTAAAATGGCTATGTGTTTTCGAGATCGGTTATATATCGCCACTATCTGACGGCAAACATCAGAGTTAGCAATCTATCTCGAAAACTGTATGAGATATGGGGAAATGCTGAACAAAAAAGTTGTACAGCGTCCTCAGTTTAGTACGAAAAAATACCTCGGGCACACAAATGCTGAGAACAGAGCGAGTAAAATGCTAGATAGTTTGTTCCCAATCTCTAGCACTGTTACGTCACGAAAAGCGTTGGAATCAAGATAGAACAACTATTTATTAGCAAAGACCATTATTTTCTGTGTTCAATATACTCTCCGTCAGCTGAAATACACATGCCAACTTTTTTTTTTTTTTTTTTTTTTTTTTAGATTTCATTCAGTAGCATATCAGGTGACACGTTGGAGCTACCTTTTTTATTGCGTTCCCTGCTAACAGATATGACGTTCCTTACGCATTTGCTTTATATACGAGTTGCATGCGATTCGCATATCAAGTACGAGTTGAGTTGAGTTGGTGAATCTTGAGAGACGAGTTTGCGCAATCGGCATACAGTATAAAGTCGGTTTTTAAACAGTCAATAAAGTATGCTGCCACGGTATTTGAACCATGGTGCTTCCGAACGTGAAATACGATCAATGAACAACTACGCGGCTAGTTTTCGTTTCAAAAGACGACAATTTCTCCTGCTGTCGACTTTTTTTTAGCTTTACATGATTAGGAAATCGCGACCAAACTGATGAGCATTTTGTAAGCTTTGTTCTAAGCATTTTTGAGAGCTAGACATCCTACTGTACCAAATTGAGAAAGCTCTACAACTTTGTAACAAATTTTCTTTCCTTAACTATTTTTGAGATAGTATCGCTAATTTCGCTGCCTCCAGGTGGCGCTGTAATCGATCTCACCACATAACCACCACCTAGGTACAACGTCTAAAGTAATAGCAATCGCGGATTTCGAATTAAAGTGGGGTGCAAGATTTTAGTGACCACCCTGTATATATATGTGTGTGTGTATTGCTTACTAAGATCTTTGAATGCTAAAAGCATTCAAATTAGATGTCAACTAATAAGATATCGATGGACGTCATTGAATTGTAAATTGATGATATTTCAGTATTTCTTATGAGTAGTGATGATTGTTTTTGTTTGAAAAGCATGGGTTTGTTAGGATTTAAGCTAATTTCTATATTGAAAATCTTTTTTTTTTTTTTTTTTTTTTTTTGTCATCGAAATTAATTTTTCCGACTGTTAGCAGTAATTTAGTAAGCGAATACACTGCAATATTAGTACTAAGTGGAGGTATAAAATAAAATATTTCTTAATCTTTAGAATGAATTTTTGTGAATAGATTTAATAGTTTTATGGAAGGAAATACTCGAAAAATATTTGAGCAAAATTGTAGTACTAATTTATATAATGTTATGAGATAGAAAAAATTTCAAACTTATGAAAGATTCTTCGGAATTGAAGTATTTCATTAAATGTATTAAAATAGTTCGCGATTTATACTGGCTGTATTTTTTGTAATTTATATATAAATGTTTAAATATTACTTTTACAATAATCTTAAAATTCTTTTTTCGAAATAGCTCCCTGCTGGAAAAGAATGTAAAAATACATTTTTTTTAACTAACTCAAAGGTATACATAAGATAAAAAAATTTACAATAATTATTTTATTAATTTAATTATTATTTAATTTAATTAACTTTTTGAAATTCAAGACTGAAATGAATGAAAAGAAGATTTATAGTGGCGTACAGAATTTTATTTTAAATGAACTTCGTTTCATTTTCATCCTAGAGGTAGAAAATTCTTTATTTCAAATATTTAAGCACTTTATTTGAGTTATTATTATAGAATCTTCGCTAGAAAATTCGTTCCCAAAATTTCCCCTAATTTGATAGTAGAGTACATATCGTTTTATAAAAATTTCCTTTTTTTAATTACTTTCTTCATAATTATTTTGAAATAAGCATAAAAAAATTTCTGCTCATGCATTTGTAATGTAAATAAGACAATAACAGTAAATTGATTTAGAGATTAAAACTTAATTTCTTATATTATATAGTTCATTTCAAATTATCATCCAAAAATAGATTATGTATTCTTTTTTTTAAAAAAAATTTAAATCACAAAGTGTAATATATCTTTAACGTTTTGCGATAAAAAAGAAATATAAATAAACAAGTATGAATAATGAATAGACTTTTAGAGATTTAAATGTCAAATGTGTGTGTGTGTGCATTTCAAAAATATTCAAGCAATTCAATAATCAAATTTTTTCTCGTAACCTTTTTTTTTTTTGCAACAAATTGGATTTCGTTTCAATGTATCACTTTTCCTCTCTGCTGTAGCACATCATCAGTTATTTCCTATGCGAGAGTCATTAAGGTTTGGCACCATAGTAAAGTAAACTTTATGTTTGACAATGCCCAAGTAAAGGAATTCAGGAGAATAATTTCAATGTTACAGAGTAACTAGAGAATGTAAAGCATTCTCGCTCAATGCAACGAGCTGGGAAAGCTTCATTGAATACTTGTCGCTTGAACGCTGGGCAATATAAACGGCAATGAGCGAAGTATTGTTTTGTTGATACATCATATTAAGGTAAAGTGTGGAATTTGTGTAGTAGGAAGTCCTATTAGATAGAGTAGATTTAACACGGCCAAATATTTAAAATTTCAAAATAGCATGAAAAGGCACGTTACCAGAAAGTTATTTTCAGAGATGTCACAAATTATTATTTGTAATAAAAATCAATATAAGCTTTATAAAAAAATATTATTAAGTAAGTTTAAGAATGCAAATGAATATATTACTGATTATTTATCCGTGTTATTTCGTTTTTATATTGATTAAACTAAGTTAAATTTTTCATAATTAGCTTTTATAAAAATAATGTTTAATTATAACATGTAACAGGGAATAAGAATGAATTATAAATATAATAGGAAATAATAATATGCATTGTTATTACAATTTCAAAAGCTATTTCTGTATTATAATAAGGGATGTGAAGCAAAGTGATAGTTCGAATCAATATCTTAGAATCCTTTTATGGAGTCAAAACAAATACTAAGAACGTACAAATTAATTTAGTTCTGTGTAGTTTCCGATATGGGCATCTCCGATTTGTTTTAGATACAGTAACGAATTTTCAGTATTCGGAGAGAAAGTTTCTTAGCAACTCTCTCTCTGTATATATATATATATATATATATATATATATATATATATATATAT
>BMAW01118207.1:0-40071 GCA_019974015.1 Nephila pilipes | reverse complement strand
TATATATATAATTTAAATAATTGGCATGCTTTTGTTTTCAAAAGAATGTTTCGAGAATGTAGGATGTTGTATTGCATATTGACTTACACTATATAAACTTTTCTTTTAAATTCTTCAAAAGCATCAACAACAAGATCTTCCATCATCGCGTAAATTATTTTAATATTTTTTTGCAATAGTTATTAAAGTAATGGTCCAAGAATCGTAGAAGGCAAAACTGGACAAAATATAAACGCAACACGACAAATAACGAAGCAAAACAAAATAATTGGATTGGTTTGAATTATGTATGCCATAGAAGGTACACAAGTGTTATTGGTTACGGACTTCTTAAAATTCTACCACGATCAAAATATGCGAGGGGAAATGAAAGGAAGAAACACGCATCATCAAATTTGTATTGCCTCATTTTTTGGACGATGTGTCGATGTTAAAATCTAGGGGAGTCAATGTGAACACCATATTTAAATCCCTTGCTGATTTTTTTTTTTAAAAAAAATCTCCTCCCTCCTCCCCTTTTTTCGTAATGTACCATATTTGCATATATAGCATTTTGACAGTCAGAAGGGGGATAAAAAATAATAATGAATTTCCTCCGAGAGAGCTACTGATTTTTCTTATACTCTTGGGGTTCTCCACATCTCCGAGGGATACAGAGGATAACAAAGGGGTGAAACGAAGACACAAGGAACGTACTTGCAAAAAGGGGAAGTGTGGGAATGAGGGGTCAGGGTGACACGTGTGGGGTCTGTCGTCACAGGTAATTAGGCAATTACAGCAGGGCGCGACCCTCGTAAACCCCAATCAAGATATTATTCATATTTAGCAGGGGTCGTTGGATCTCCAGGGAACTGTGAGTCAGAGGCGGGGATTTAGAGCAACTTCCAAATCATGATTAAACAGCTCGCTTTATATTCAGAAGTCTGAAGAATGTCGAAATGTAATTAGAACGCTCGTAATCGTGCCGTAAAATTCAGTTATTTTTCCACGGGTTCGGGTGAATTTTATTTTGTCGGGAAAAGTTTTACGGCGTGCTCTCTCTTTCGTTCTCGTAGATGAGAAACTTCGCAGTTGGGTTGGATGGATTTTGTTGACGAATGAATGGGAAGAGCGTGAATTCCCCTTTCAATAACGAATTTATGCATAGCATGGGGGATACTGCGAAACGAGAACCTTATTATTTTGTAAGGAAACATCATGTTGTATGCTCCCCCCCCCCCTCAGTGTAGCAATTAATGCTGAGTTTCAAATGATTTTATTTTGTTTCTATCCTCCCTTGCTGTAGAATGATTAGAACGAATTTTATAATAATAAGCATTCTATGAAAGATATACTGATATTAGTTGTTATTATTATTAATTAGTGATATTTGTACTATGCAGTGTTAAAATTTATTTTTTTATACATGTGATTTGAATCAACTTATTCTGATTAGCTCTGTTCAACGTAAAATAACACTCTTGGAAAAAAATTTTAATTACTGTCCAGTGCATTTTTTTTAATTATTCATTAATTCTTTATTCCTATTTTCAACATATGTTTACTTTGTATAGTGCAGATATTTACGGATTATTAATTTTCTAAATTAAAAAAAGTGTTGCAGATATTTACAGATTATTATTTTTCTAAATTAAAAAAAAAAGTGTTGCAGATATTTACAGATTATTATTTTTCTAAATTAAAAAAAAGGTGTTACTTGAGATATTCCCTAAGAACCTGTCATTAACTTCTCGACGTTTCATATTTCTTACAGCATGGTATTCTAAAGTTTGCTTAAGTACTAAGGCTTAATGTTTATGAATGGTATTCTATGGAAATGATTATGAATGCTATTCTAAAGTTCAATGTTTTAAAAATTATTCATACAGCTTAGAAATTTTTTGTGCCTAATAATGATATTTCTCTCATTTTATTGAACTATAAAAGCATCTGAATACTCAACATGTTTTTCCTTCCCTTTGAGTTGAATATGGGCATGAATTTTCAGATATATTTGCATTTAGGTACCATCTTTAAAAATAGTATTCCATAAATATACAAAATGTTTTATTCATCATATAGAAAACAATACTCAAAATATAGCGAATCTACTTTTTTGATGATAATACAATATATTTTCTTTGAAAAAATGATAGAACTTCGAAGGTTTGGAAATTTTAATTTTTTTTCCTTTTTATATAAAAAATTAATTCTTAAAAATTAAGTATTATTTAGAGAAAAAATATTTTAGGTTCACTATATGCATAAGTACTTTATATAGAAGCATAAGAAATTTGGAATCATAGTGTGTTATAGTTTTTTTAAAAAAAATACCTAACTGCAATTGTATCCCACAAAACATGCCCGTATTCAAATCAGAGGGGAAAAGAACCTTTATGACGAAAAAAATTACTTTTATAATTCTATAGAAAGATTGACATATCATCATTACGCTCACAAAAAATATCTCTCTCTCTCTCTCTCTCTCTCTCTCTCTCTCTCTCTCTCTCTATATATATATATATATATATATATATATATATATATATATAATTCAATCTTTTTCTAATTCCAAATAATTATAGGTTTCATCATTCTTTAGTAGTATCAATGTACTAGTGGATACTTATGAAAAATATTTATGAATCTATTCTTTTAAATTTAGAAAAACATAAGTGATATGAGTTATGCGACAAAATTACAAAATTAAATTTAAAAATTTCAATAGCCTCTTAGTAAACTAAATGAGGGAGGAACGTTGTCAAACTACGCACTGAAACATTATCGTATTTGAAAGTATTTGCGCTCTTAATAGACATTTTTCATTCTTGATTTTTCTACTAACTCCTACTGTTACTGCTCAGTTCTTTTTTTTTAAAAAAAAGAAAAAAAAAATGTACATTTTTTCTTGAAAAGGAAGGAGAATATATATAAAAATGTACTGACAGTGACTCTCTCTCTCTCAACATTTTCTACTTGTGTATTTTTCTTAATTTTTTTTTTCATAAATTGAAACTCTAGTTCTCAAATACTAATTATTTTACTTAGTGTTACTTTTATACAGATATGGTTCCATTGTAATATTAAAATAGGAAGGAAAAAATTACAATTCAAAAACTTTGAATCACATGTGAGTGTTTCTAATTAGTGTTAGACAATTGAGCAAAGTTTGAAATGTTCCATTATAATAGAAATTGAAAGAAAACTTTTATAATTTTGTAACCAAAGTCTTACATTTCTTAACTTAGTTTTATTTTATAACTAACTAAATTTCTAACGCTGACAGACATGTACAACCAGTAAGAAATAATTCAATGTTGGTAAAAAAAATGCCGCACAACTTGAAATAAATAAGTATAAGAACCTCAACAATATTTCTAGTTTTAGATTTAAATCAGCTTAACGTTATGACATATTTTAAAATTTTATATGCTTTTTCTTAGAGGTAATACAAATTCTGCGAGTATTTCAAATACGATATTCACTCCTATAAATGGTTTAAAAACAAAGTGAGATAAAATGGATATAACGCCTTCAAGAATTCTTTGCCTCTTTTGACAATGAAAGCAGCAATTTTAAAGGCATGGGATAGAATCATATGACAAATTTTATTCAGAAGACTTTCAGAAAAAGAAAGAAACAATAGAATGTGAAAAATAGGGGAATATCAAAAAAAGAGGAATATAATATTCGATTATATCTGTTGTGAGATTTTCAACGTCTTTTATTATTTCATCTGTTCCCTTTTTTTATTCAACATAAAAATATTCTCTTTCAACCACTTAAGCGGTGAAAATCCAATTCTTGACTTCAAATAATAACAACAAGTAAGAAATGCTTTCCATTTTCAGAGAATAACAATATTCGTTTGAAGAACAGAAAAAATGAAAAGAAAAATTTATGTTTCGAGAATAATTTTTTGGGAGGAAAAAATGTTTGGCATTTTTTCATCTAACAAACCCACCTCTTTTGATAGCTTTTATTACAGAATGTCATATTTCACGTCTTGAAAGAAGCATAACGGTATTTTTTTTCTCTGTCTTGTTATGGAATCCAGTGAGGTGGAGGGGGGTAAACCCTACCAATTACATTAAACGACTGTGATGTTTCGCTTTGAATATACAGATGTGTTGAATTCACCAAAAAAAAGGAAGAAGAAAAAGGAGATGAAAGGCAGAAAGAAAAAATTCTAAAATGAATATAAAAGGGAAGGAAAATGTAATAAAAATGTATTCGCGCTCCCCCCCCCCCCCCATGATAGGATTGTGTAATCCGTTCTTTTTTCAATATCTTTTTTTGAAAAGTTCATTTTTAAGAATGAAAAAGATGGAAAAAATATGCGAAATGCAACTGGAAGGCTTATTCGTAATCCCTTAAGGTGAAAAAATATTCTTATGAGTACTTAAATTTGATTCACAATTCAGAAGCAAACAATGTAAACGCTTCTACGATATGTGAATATTTTAAAATTAATTGATTTAATGATGCCTGAGTAAATATCTATGTACTGTATGAATCTGAATTAGTAGAGAATATTAAAAAATAATAAACACAGAGCCTAATATAAAAAGAAGACGGAATGAGTCCAGTAAGTTAGTGTTAAAAAGAGAGAAAATATCTATTCTTTTAGATTCCATTGATAAGAAATTTCTTATTTTTTCCATAGCAACAACGCGGAAATCTATTATTTGAAATTGGCAAGTAGTACTATACTAATTAATTCTTCTTAAATTATATGTATTAGTAATATTTAATTAGTTTATTATTTGTTTTTAAGTAACAGCGAGTCTTATCATAAGGCATTTTTATATGCAAGTTTTCTTTTTTAAATTTTATAATGATTTATATTTATGAAACCAATTAATTAATCACAAAAATTAATTTAATTTTTTTTATGTTTAAATCATATGATTTGTGAAATGGATGGAAGATCTCTGACCCCAAAATATATCTTTTTGAAAGAAAAAATAATAAAATAATGTAGAAGAAAAAACCCTTCTAATTCTAATTTATAGATACTCACTTATTATTTATCTATAAAATAATGTTTAATTATTGTTAGCTGTAAATAATATTTCAGTGGATCATGCTCATTTTGCTGCTAACAATATTTAAAGACGATTAAAACATTTTTTTGCATTTCTTTTAAATTAGGATTAGAAAGAAAATTTGCTTCATTTTCAACTGGTACAGTAGTTAATTTAATTGCTTAGAATTGAAAAGTATCAAAATTTGTATATTCAATACTAAGAACATTTATATTTCTAATCTCACTGAGCTGAAATTTCTTGAATATAGCATTATTTACGTAAGCAACTTAATGAAATCTTATATTATAAAAAAAATTGAAAAGGAATTCCGGATGGAATTCCCTTTTGTGCCCCATGTTAATTCTATGCATTTTAATGTAATATTTTGATTAATTATCAATCATCAGATAAAGCACATAAAATGAAAAAATATTTTTTTGTTATAAAAATAATTCCTTATCAAGAAAGAACATTTTCCTACATTCCGCAGTAAACTTCCCATGCATTATTTAATTTTCTTATTAGAAGGTACATTTTCCTTATAAATATATTCTTCTATATCTGGGGAAGAATTGACTAATATGAAAAAAAAATTACTTTTATTTCTTCACTGAGATCTACATGATGCGTTCCATTTTCTGTGCAAGCTGCTACAAACACTTTTCCATAGAATCGATACTAAAACAGATGCACACAAAATGATGAATTAAAATAATTTTATGATTATATTTTGCATTGAATTATCAACTATAAATATAATTTTAGTTAATTACAAAATTTCAAATAAATAAAAAAAATTGAATTTGCAAAACCCAAATATTTACAATAAGTTCTACATATAATGTTGTAAGAAAAAACTGACATTTTTAAAAATAATTTTTATTAATTTTAAAAAAATTAAAACCACAAATTGAAAAAGAAATTTTAACATTCAAAATAAGATTGATTTTAAACTTTATATAATTTTCCTAATTTTTCAACTAAATATTGTTAACAGTATATATGTTTGCTACATAATACAAACGCAGCCTTACTGGTCTAACACAATTCAGGATTATCTGATATATATGCACTTTGCCCACATCACAAAATCGTGAAGCATCTTGGACATCAGCTTAGATAATGGTAGTCTTACTGATTTCTAGAACTAAAAACAGTTTTCAATTATTAAAAAGACTTTTAATAATTGAAATAATTTTAATATAGACTAAAGATAATTTAAACAATTCCAAAAGAAATAATCATTCTTTTGGAAGTATTTGTAATATGATGATAAAGCAAAAAATTCTTTAAGATGTGGATGTTTATTTTTAAATGATGTTCTGCGTACATTCACAGATTCTATAACTTTAGTAATGACAAAGGAATTTATTTAACTATTAGTTATTCTTAATGTAATCCTGTATTAATAAAATATACTCAATTTAAATAACTTTGAAAACACAATTTATTCAGAAATTAATAAAGTTCAATAATTTGTAACAGATGATAAAATTTTATGAAAATAGAGCATTTCTAAACTACATTGATCTAATACATACACACATACTTATTTCATGTAATATAGACATCAAGGTACACTAATTTCAAGAAAAAAAAATGAGTTTCTCTATATTTTTAAATCAAACACTTGTTTTTTAGAGTTTAAAAAGGCTGAAAATATAGTTTATGGTAATGAGTACCCATTCGAAAGGGAACTAATTGAATCATTTATTTTATTTCCTCTTAATCATAAATATACCTGTAAAGTAATCTGTAAGCGGATGTGATTTTATCAAAGTAACGACTTAATAATAAATACAAGTTAAAAGCTGTACACAATTTCAGAAAATTAAAATAATGAGAAAATGATTTAAAAAATATAAATATCTCCCTCAAAGCATATTGTAAAATAGTCATATTTCATGTTAAATGGATTTAATGACTATAATATGTATTATTTCCCCTCAATTTTAAAAACACATCAAAGAGGGTTTTTTTCAGTATATAACTAGATACCATAAAATTCTTACTAAAGTCAAAAACTATAAGAAATTGTTAACTAGAAGCAATAACGATTATATATATATATATATATATATAATTATTGAAATTATACAACAAATTGAACATGAGAAAATGTTTTAAATGGTTTCCTTGAGAAAATAAATAAATTTTTTGAACAAAACATATATCACATGATGAGATGAAGAAACACATTTTTTGTTTTCAGAGTTTTAATTGAATGTCATATTACTTGAATTATTTCAAGTCAAGAGGCATAAAATATTGTACATCATTGATCAATTAATTCGTAAAAATAAAAGCATGTGCAATATAATCCCCAAATAAGATATGTATGCTTTACCAATTTTAGTTTGGAAGTATAGCTAAATGATGGTCAAATAATTTTTGAAATCTGAAGCAATTTTTTTCCAAAATTTAGAATTATAATGTAAGAGGAATCCTAAATTTGAAATTCTTCTATACAAAAGTAGTATTTTAAAGCACATCAAGGTTTAAAATTTAATTAATTATGCATTATTCATATGTTGCAATAATAACTTTTCATTCACAAATTCTTGCTTTAATCCATTAATATACATAATAAGTTTTAAAGATAATTACAATAACTCCTTAAAAATAATGAATTATAATTAGCAGCATCAACTTCTTTTTAACAGAATCCTAATAAAATTAAAACCAATTCTTTGGAGGTTATAGAATTTTAGTAATGCATAGCAAGTATTCCATATTATTGTAAAAGTCTGCATTCTACATGCTTATTAAAATTAATTCTACATTATTAAAAAATAAAATATTTAATTAATACTGAATTTATTATATTTAATTTTTATTTAAAATGAAATGGAGACTTAAGGACAAATAAAAATTTCAAATAAATATTGAAAACCTCTAGCACTTTGAGTTTCTAAAAATCCATATGATTCTGAATATTTTATATTCATTATTATGGTTCGTTTCATATCAGTATATTGAAAATGAAATGCTAAGAAAAAACTAAATTTAGCAATGTATTTTGTAGATAAATATTTGCACGCATTTTCTCTGTTACCCTAAATACACACCACTTTTGAAGTAAAAAATTAAGCCAACTATGTTTATTATGTTTACCTTGTGAGTAATTTATGTTTTAAAGTTTTTTCTCTTTAATTTCGGTTTATATGTAATTTTCTAATGGCATGGAAATGCCCAAATGCGTAATGCTAAATCCATTTTTAAAAGTATTTTAATAGCAAGAGGGGGGGGGGTATTAGACTTTTTTACGTTATTTGATTGCTGGATACCTAGATCATAGTAATAGTTTTGGAGAAATCATTTTCTCCAAAACTATTTCTATGATCCATGTATCCAGAATAAGCATGCAGAATTATTCATCATATTGAGTTGCGTGTATACAGGTGAGCTGAATGGTTCACGCCATTTGTTCAAATTATTTTCTCAACGAACGGTCAAAGATCCATGGAAAAGGAAAATCATCCACGATGATCAGATGATAAAATGGGCGATGGAACTTGGAAGTTCGTGAACAGAAAGAAAACCCGCGATGCCTTAAAATTTTAACAGTTAACTTCCTAAGTATTCATCGAAAACCTGGCAGAAGTTTAACCTAGAGAAATTCACTTAGCGTATTTGCATTTGCGAGCCAAATCGTTCTCAAAAAGTTTGACTCGCAAGCACATACACGTACCTCAAGTGCGTGTATGCATTTGCGAGTATGTTCCTTTAAAAAGAAAATTTTAGTTATTTTTCAAAAATTAAACCGTCGCATGCAAAGTTTTGCAAAGAACAGATTTTATCCACTAAAAATGTTAACTTTTCATTTAATAATTATGAAATTTTTCAGTTTGATATTAGAACTATAGTAAACGATAATACCACACAGGAATGAAGATTTGATTTATTTACTAATTTACTAATTCATTCCTTCACTCACTCACTCATTTATTCATTCACTTGCTCACTCACTCACGCATTCACTCTGTTCATCAATTCATTCACGCATTCACTCTGTTCATCCATTGATTTCCCCATTCACTCATTTCTTCACTCCCTCATTCATTCTTTCACTCATTTATTCATTCATTAGAAAATATATCCAGAAAATATTTTATTTTGAAAAGTACTCGGGTGACTATTTTGTCGTTGACTAAAACAATAGCCTATTAGGTGGCTTATAAGTTTGGTATATTGTTATTTATTCAATGTTTTATGAATTAATGTTTTAAAATTTTGGCACCTTTAAGCTATTTACTTAAAATATGATCAGGCTATGATATTAAAATATTATTGATAATATATATTCAGATTTCCAAATTTAAATTAAATTATTCTGGAAAACGTTGCAGCATTTATAGCTCTATAAGTAATTACAAATTTGTCAGCTCAATTTAATTCACAGCAATTTTGTTTCAGTTTGTCATTAATTAATTAAATCATGGCAGACGGAAAAAAAATTGTGAATTCAATCTCTTGATTCCCAATATGTATAAATGTATACATTTTCCCTCAACTTATTATATGTCGAAACAAAATTTTATACTTGAGACTTTTACGGAAAGTTATGAAAAATTGGCAGGTAAAAAAAAATGGTTCAAAATCTTTGTTTCGAGAGGGGGAGAGGTTAATAAGGATTTTTTTTTCGGGATGACAGAAATAATCTACAAAAAAATAACATAGTTTAATTTAAGAATGAAAATACTTTAAATTTGTTCACTTCTTTCTAAAAAAAAAAGAGGGCAATTCAAATAAGATTACACAATTTATTAGCAGAAAGGCGACATTTAGATCATGTTGATTAAAATCTTCATCTCCCTCGAATAATTTAAAACGAAGGTGTATCGTAAAATTTTAATTACAACTAAAAATAATCTCGAGATATAAATTTAGTGTTTATTTATTATTCTTAAGACTTCCCTTAATAGTCACTATTCAGAATTATACAATTCTTCTAGCTTTTCTTGATTTTCTATAGTCCGTCATTGTAGAACTCAGCAGATTGAACTCTATTTCCTCCATATTGCGGGTTACTTCAATGTACGACTTCCTGAACCAAATAAATCAGCATTAATAGCTTTCATTTATTACATTATATGCATAAGGATCAATTAATATGCATGGTACTCTTTATTTAGATATCTGTTATTTCTTAGTAATAATTAAAACTTTACGACACCCCTTCGTATATTTTGCCGTTTTATACTGATATGAGTACATAGGAAAAAAATTTTATTAATAAAAATCCTCAAAAAGATATTTTAAAAAAGAATTTAACAATGTTTTTAAATATTGTGTTGTATTCTACATTAAAAAATAAAATAAAACTTTTTATTGTTATCTTCGCACATTTGCAGTTACGTGTTTAACATACATGAAGGATAATTTAAATGTTAGCCAGTTTTACAATTAAGCATTGAATTTTACCTAAAAAAGACTTTCGTTGTATGTAATAAAAGGAAAAAAAATGATTTTGAATAAAAGATACATTGTAGTGAAAATAAACAGCAACTAAACTTTTATGTAAAACATAGCCATTGAATCGAGACATTAAACATGTATCTAATTTATGTATACTTAGCTGCAACGTGCACACTGAAATATTTGATAAAACGATTTTTTTTCGAAGTTAACTTATAAGACGCTAAATTTGCGCATTCTTAGGGAATTTCATTTGTTTTAGAATTTTTATATATTGAAGGTAAACCTGTAGTTTCAGCATCATCAAACTGTGTTTCAAGAAATAAGTGTACTAATTTCTTAACCATTATATATATTTTCTCCAAAATTTTATAAATAAAAGAACATATAAACAATGAAATAAAAATTTTAAATCATAATAAAAACTTTAAAGTTGTTCTTTAAGAAAAAGCAAACAAATAATGAGGAAGCAAATTGAAAAAAGTATATAATGCCTCTATTTTCGTACAATTGAAATGTATAACAAAAGTGGTATTTCTTACGAAATTAAAAAAAAATTCTGATTTCTCTTTTCATAAAAAAAATAAACATCGTTTAATTCTGTAAATTAATATTCAATCTGATTTTTGATTTAAGTATAATTCGTAAATGAGATACTAATGAACAGCAATTTTTTTCTGTACAGATGTTTTTAACGGATGTACGCGAATATAAGTACTCAACTCATAGACTCATTTTTTCTCTCTGATTTATTTCCCTCTCATAACCACTGCAGAAAAGCGATAACGAGTACAAATTCGAAATGCACATCATAACATCACGCACACCACTTGCCCGAATATGTCCCGAGGCCTTCCAATGTTGGAAAACATTCTATATAAATTACCACATAAAATTTTCAAATAACACAAGAAAACATACAACTAAATATTAATAATGCCCATAGAAACAGTTATTAAGCAATTATTCATTAACATTATTTTACAAATGCAACAATATTAATCATACAACGGGAAAATACACAATTTTGTGATAAGTAGTTCATAATAACCTGAGGAAGAGTTTTAATTTCCACATTTGAAACTTTTCATTTCCTTCCAGAGTAAACATCAGTTATTCTGCCCAATGACTGTTGACATGGAGACAAATTACCCTCTTTTGAAACGACCAGGTATCCTTTTTCAATATTATCTTATCTTTCTTGAACTTCCAGCGTGATCTATGTTATAATATTATTTAGAAAATCGAAATGCTGTCTTCTACAATTGCTCTGCAAAAATTTCATAATTTTTCCCCATTTACTAAGCCTGTTTACATTAATGATCGTCAAGACTTGTTCAATTATGGACTTATTGATGTCTCTAAGAGGAAATGAGACAATGTCAAAATATCTAAGCCATCCATATCTACTGTCATTGGAACCGACGGTCTAGAATTTAATATACCTTCAACTTGAACAGTTAATGCTAAAAACTCTTCATATGTTATGTTTACATTTCTTACAATTGTTTTAAGGTAATACTTAAATGACTTTATACCCTCCTTCTAAAAGTCTCTGAAATTAGGGGATAGAGAGGGGAGATACTGCCGTTCAGTATTTTCAGTGCTCATATACACCGCCAAAAGGTTATCTGATTGATTGATCAACTTAATAACTTTGTAAACACTGTATTAGCTCCCTTAAAGTTCTTAGCGCATTGTCTTTATAAAGTTTACTACATTTTCTCTTCCTTTCCTCCTCTCCAAATACTTCAAAAGTTAAATATGCAACCATTTCCAAGTGTACTGCCTCGGTCAACAAATAAAAATACAAACATAAATCTTATCATATATCCCTTTCGGATAAAAAATTAATTCCAGTAAAATTACATGGATAGTTTTGGACAATATAATCTGTCGGTAATCCAACAGCTGATGGATAAATGATCCATCAGCTGTGGTTGATGGCTTAATATTAGCTCTAAAACAAATTACACACTTATGTGCAATTTTTTTGCTCAAACGTCTCCTGTTATATCCAAAATCTTTCTCTTAAATAATTTATTAGAGAAAAAGATTCGGTATGGAAATATTTTTATGACATTATTATTTAACAATTATATGTGAATTTATAACTAGATGGTAGAAGAATTAGGGATTTTTCTTATCATAGCTCAAGTAAATGTGCCTGGATCTTCTTCCTATTACAAATACTCCTTCTTCATCTTGAAATGGATGAAGAAAATTTTTTTTACCAGACTGTTATAAAAAGATGTTTTTAAAAGATTTTTATTCCTTCTTTAAAATCCCTTCCCACTGAATACTTTTTTAAAATAAAGGTTTCGATGTGTTAAGCTCTTTAGTGTCCAAGAGCCTCCTATATATACTTTCTTTTTTCTATAATTATTGATAAATTATATAAGGATTAATTACATTAGGAACAAAGGAACTGATAGAAATAGTAAAAACAAAAATAGAATTATCAAAGTCACAGTTTTTAGTTCTTTTGATAAATTATTTGAAACAGCTATTGCAGGAATAACAGCTAGGATACTTTTTTTCCTTACTACTAATCCCTCTCTCTTAGATTGTCAGGGTTTACTCCTCAAGACAGATTATCAGCAGGGTTCTCTTGAGATGGAACATGTCGCCGTTGCATTCCCTCTGTTAATTCTTGTATTATAAAGATTTTATTCGGAACAAAGGTTTTATTTTGGATTGGGGTTCTTTGTTAATCAAAGCTAGCACAATCATGGAATTTCACCACAAAATGGCATCATTCACAGTAATTTCTAGTGCCGAGATCACTCAGTTAATTAAACGTACAAGAAAAACTTCTGCGTACAACTCTAGTCAAGGTATTGTCACTTGCTTTAGAGGGCAAACCCTTAAATTACTGGTCATTTAATTTACAGACATTTGACCAGATTTTGTTTTCTGATTTACAGTAAATTGCTGCACCGTAGGCGCTTCAAAAACATCACTGAAGCCATATAATTCTTCGCAGTCGCATTTTAAGTAATACCGAGGCCGAAAACTGCTTCCATTATTTGGCTTCTTATTTTGCCAAGATGTCATTCCAATCAATTTTCAATATATAGTCACAGTTTTTGTATAAACTTTTTTGCTCTACTTATGATTGGAGCTCATATTAGGTTGAAAATACTCCATACGATTAACAACACTTGAAATTTAGTGAAAACTGAGACACTATCAATCTTAATGTTGAAGCGTAAACAATCTTTCTTAGAATTCATAGTAACATATAATGCTTTAGATTCTCCTGAATCACCAAAGGGATAAATATTGTCCCCAGCTTGGTATAAATCTTGAGCATTACTACGCCATTTGTGTAAAATCATGCCTCCACTTTTTAAAATTTCTATCAACTGTTTTTAAGCAGTAATTCATAGCTTAGAGACTCAGCGCCTGACAAGACATAGTCCCCGTTACAATTATCTCTCAGTACCAAAGGAAATTTATTTCTTTCACCCTTAGACAGTTGAAGTAGTGTTCTCATCACAAAATATCTGGCATTAACTGTCCCTTATGTCACAGTAGTTAATTAAAAAGTCTTAATCAGCTCGTTAATGCTTTTCTCTGATCAAGATGAATAACAGTTGCCTGATACATTTTTTAAAAATATCAGTAGGGAAAGTGGGAATATGTTTTCTAAATATAATCATTATTGAAAACAAATTCTTGCGAATCACACCTCTATTATGTTCTATAGAATTGAGAAAGTTACGTTTAGTTGATACGAAGAGTTAAATGCTACTTTTAAAGGTGTGAATTCATTTATTCCTATTTCTCTATAAACATCAAGTTGGGGAATATAATAAGACCTTTTTTCTCCTCGCTTTCCTTAATTTCAAATATATGACCTAACTGTTGATATTCTTTTAAAAAGTCAGTGTATAATTTTAAATACTCGAGTCTTCTTGCTAAGCGATTCTATAAGGAATGTAGTTTTTTAATTGCAATTTGTTGAGAACTTCTTAAAGTTTTTGGATCCTCTTTTAACTGCACTTTAACGACATGCATAACAGTTTTATCTCGTGTATAATTAGTTTCGAAATTTTTTCATAATTTAATACTTCCATATTTTTGGATCTTCAATATTCGCGACTTCCCAAAACTTTTATGGCTCTTATATTGATTATTTTCTTCCTTTATATAAGCCCGCATTGAATCCTGCGTTGAGAAACTTCCCAAGATAACAAAACCTAAAATATACACTAATACGAATTTGTCTCGGTTTTAAGAGCTCATTAAAAATTCCGCACTCCATGCAGGGTATTTACATGCTCTGTTATGTTATTACTGCTTGTTTAATATTAGAAAATCCCAGTTTTGAAATGTCAGCAACACGTGAAAGCGTTGAATCAACGGTTATTTTTGGTACTACCCAAAAATCCAAAGTTTTGACAAAACACTCGTCTTCATTGATTATTGAAGCATTGACTTTATGTCTCATTATTGTCAAGAAAACATCATTAAATCCTGAAACAAATGCGTTTGTTTTTTCTTTTTTTCAACTGCCCAAGTAAAATGAAATTGCGAGTTATAAAATTAGGTGCACTTCCTACATCCAATAAACACTTTACTCTAAAATTATGACCTTTCTCATCAATTAGAAAACATATTACAGTCCAAAGCAAAACAGCGTTTTTTTTTTTCATTTGAATAGCTACTCATAACTGTTTTTTGATTGGTTTGGTTTTATTTAAGTCGAAATAGAAGCAAAATGAGAGCTATTCGTGACGGACCTCGTAATTTTGTACCTCGGTCAAGTAACGAGGACGATACCTGAGTTGGTACCCCTCCCTCTTTCCAAATTTCCACACCTACGGGAAGACTTATTTTAGGAAAATGCAAAGATTTTTGGAAGCATTTTTTTACAAAAGCAACTAATAATTATAAAAATTAATTTGCTGTTTAACCAGATGTGGTGGATTAAAGGTTTATTAACGTCACACTGAGAATCAACATAAGAACTATTTTCAAAGGATCACGTAATTTTGATCTCAGTCAAGTGACAAAGACGATACCTGAACCAGCACCTCCACTCTAAACTTCCATACTAACAGGAGGACTTGGGATCTCGATAGATTCAAAGTGATTCAACCCTGTTACACGGCGTGTTCTTAGAGGCATCTGCGTTCGAACCTACAACTGATGGGAAACAGCGCCACCTGACAGTTGGCTACCATGACCCCTAGGCTACAGCGACCACAAAACCTTATGTGGATGTAAGCAATTAAAACATAATTCATTACCTTTTTAGACATTATAGTTCATTTTGTACAAATAAATTTCAGTAAGACGCACATTTTTCTAAAAAAGGATTTTCATGATATGAAACACAATCTAAGAAGAAGGTCCAGCAAAAACACTGCAGCTAAACTTTATGATATGATATTGCCATGTTTACAATTAAAATTAGAATTTTCAGTAAGGAGTTTTCCCCGTGTCGTAAAATGTAGATTAATTTCTCCACCTAGTTCATTGCGGGGAAACCACCCATTTGCTTGCCTAACACCTATATCTTTTTGTCTAATGTGTGGTGTAATTTATTCGTTACAGTAAATTGTTTGAGTTTCACATTAGGATGTATTTCGTATCCTTAAATAATAAACTCAATTTATCATTAGACGTAAAGCAAACTACACACGAGTTTCACATGGTATTTTGTGTGCTTTCCCAACATGCTCTAAACAAGAATATGGCGTTGCTAGAGAATATAACAAGAATATATTGTAAACAAGAATATGGCGTTTGCCTTAGCTCTTCTTTCTTTCCATTTTTATTGTGTTGGAGACTCTATTAAATAATAAATTTAGCAGAATTTCCACTTTGTAAATCACAGGAATAAGTTTAGTATTGAAAGCTCTCTCTAAAGAATTACAGATAAAAAAAAATACAACCCTCAGGAAGTGAAGAAAAATTCTCACTGTTAAAGTTTTAATACTTTTTATTAATTGATCTAAGGATTCCCATTTTGTTTCGCTTTCACTTATTTTGAGCCTAGTTTCAAATCTGATATTAGCTTATTCTTGTTCGTTTTTTGATCTTTTCAACTTTATTTTCTCAAGATCAATTTGCCTTAGCTCTTCCATTCTCGATTATTGATCTACTACGTCTCTTACAAAGCCTGGTTTATTTTTATAAATATTACTTTTCTCAATAGCATCGTTTGAGTCAGCAACAGTTAATTAATTAAAAGTAATATTTATTTCCGAGTAATTAAGCTTCAAATCTCTTTTCTTAGCGCCTTTAAACATTTTATTTTGAAACAGTTTTTGTATAACAGTTAAACACACAAACAACTGATTCAGATTCAATTACTTCTACTCGGGAGTGGCCGTGGTAGCCTAGCGGACATGGTCACTGATTCGCGGTCGACGGTTTTTCGTTGAATTGTGGGTTCGAACTATGTTGCCCCGAAAGACTTACTGTGTTGCCGAGGCTGATGCACGTTGAATCTCTCGAGGCCCAAAGTCCTCCCGTTGGCATGGTGGGAAAATTAGGATAGGGGGTGCCAGCTCAGGTGTCGTCCTCATCACTTGATCGAGGTTCAAAAGGACGAGGTCCGTCGCCAAAAGCCATCGTGTTGCTTCTAGTGCGACGTCAATAAAACCAACCAATCAATCTACTCAGAAACTCACTCGATGATAAACCAAAAAGTTCACACTCTCTGATAATTCACTTCCTCTTTTGTGCATAACAACACCTATAGAAAGTATTTTACGCGGTAGATTACTCATCAGCTAATTCATATTTGATTCACTCACAAATTCCATAAATAGACTGCGTGGTCGACGGACCAGATGTACTAACTCAAAGACTCATTTTTTTCGCTCTGATTTATTTCGCACTCACAACCATTGCAGAACAGCGGTCACGTCTACAAATCGGAATTGCGCATACGCACTCATCTTAGCATCACTCACACTGCTTGCCTGAACTGTATGAAAACATTATTCATATTTTTAAAAAGTTCTATTAACAGTTAGTTAACTTTACAGATTTTTATATAATAATTATTCATATTACGAACTTAATGATTGTTAAAGAAAGCACGCACACAGTTTTAATCTTAAGCAAAATCTCTCAGTTGAAGAATAAAATTTACTTTTAACATAGTCGCTTATTCATCGAGTAAAATATTAATTGGAGTATACGTTACATTCTAGTATTATCATAAAGAATTGTGAAGAAGATGGCATGTAAAAGAAGTAAAATTGAAATTACCATAATATTATATTCTGTCTTATTTAAATTATTTTGACATAAAAAATTATGAGAATGTGTGTTTGAAATATTCAAGTTAAAATATCTTCTACAGTGTTTGGTCGTCGGTTAAAATAAGGTTACGTCCCATAAAAAGGTTATATTCTAGCACAGTTACTTTAGAAAATGATTTGAACTATTAGACTTCGTAATGAAACGAAGACCAAAGAGATAAATTTAAAGACATTTCAAAACAAAATTTGTTTTAACATTTTCTAATCAAAAGTACACGCAATAAAACAACTCCGTAGATAAGAACTATTAGTTTTTTGCTCTTTTCCTGCATTGAATTGGAAATTTAAATACCTATAAATCAATGCATAATTCAGTTACTATTTTTATTGGAATGCGTAATGAATATAAATCGGAAACTGCTTTCAGTATATATAAGAACATAATAAATTTTCAATGTCGGTAAATCCATATTGGGATATATAATTCGCAACATCGTATTTAACAATCTTAATTTCTTTCTGCAAGGTTACTGGGGATCACAGGAGAATAACTTTTGCAGTAACAAGGAAATATGCTGATTAAATATCAACGACAAATTTACCAATTGGATGCATAAACTTACGCCTACTATTCCTTCCTCGAGGAGAAGTAGCTAGACTTAAGTATTTATAAATCAAGACCGAACGCTAATTCCTTTTAGTACAGAGAAAATTCCACCCAAGAACTTATTCTGATTTATCATCGTCTTCATATGGATGTGTAATTGAGTTACCTAATCAATATTCCAAGACACGTTCAAAGATGTCGATTTCTGAAGGATAGTAAGAAGACTTGCTCTCTTTCGTTAGCATTGGTTGGCAGTGCTGTGTCTGTTTTACGAGGTGTGTAAAGCGCAACTTGCAGAAATTAACGTCCTTATGTTGCAGCACCATCGTGTTGCTGCGACTACACAACCATAAGGAAGAAGATAGCGTCTTACATTAGCTGAATTTCAAGCTACTACTAGATGCTAGAGTTACGCCATTAGCCAATTTATTGCCTGTTTAATTTTTCAAAGCTAGGAGTCTTGGGAATTCCATACGTCGACTGTTGAATTCGTTGGCAGCTAACAGTTTGCAAGAACCGTTTAATGTTCGGATTAGTAACGTAACTCTGTCTTGTCATTTAGTAAGAGGCTTCATCTCATATTAAACTAAGAGGAGAAAAGTAACACACCAGATAAAGAAATAACAGAAAAGCAATTTAGCGAAATGAAACCGGATGTGCAATGTAAATGTTTAAATAAAAAATATAATAATGAACTAGTAAACACTGCTTACATTTTAAAGCTATCAGTATAAATAAGAATTTTATTTGTATTAATATGAGTTAATAATACTATCTACACAATAAATATTTAATCATAATATAGATTTGAAAATAACTAAATTTTTATTTATTTTAAGTGTACAGGGTTATGCTAGGAATTGTGGAATACCATATCTTAGACTCCCTGTTTTTATGATATATATATAGTCAAAGAGCTCCCCCCCCCAGATGAATATGAATATGATTTGTGAGATATGTTTTCATTTAGGTACCATTTTAAAGAAAATTGGTGTACAATATGATTCCGAATTTTTTATGCTCCTTTAAAGTGTACTTATGCTTTTTGTGTGAACCAAAATTATATTTTTTTAAGTAATACCTAAATTTTAAGATATAATTTTTTATATGAGAAAAAGAAAAGAAAAAAAAATTAAAATCTTTATAAATTTTTCAAAGAAAATATGCAGTACGAGTACTATCATTAAAAAGTTGGTCCAATATTTTTTGTGCATTGTTTTATGCATGAGAAGTAAAATATTTTGAACATTTATGAGGAATATTATTTTTAAAAATGCAAATATATCTGTAAAATCATGTCCATATTCAACTCAGCGGGAAAAAAAATGTTTTGACTAAGAAAACACATTTACAGTTTAATAAAATAAGATTAAAATATTTATTAGACCCACATAAATTCTAAGCTCTACGAATTATTTAAAAACACGTATGTCAAAAAAAGAAAGAGTCTTTAATTCGATATTTTATATTCCCTCCCCTGTTCTGGTACCCTTAAAAAAGAGAAAAGAATAATATATTATAAAGGAATGTCATATATGTCTCACAATAAACTACTCAAAACAAAACAAAATAAAAGCATCAAAATATTAAAATGTAATCTTATTTAAAACATATTACTGTTAAGCTATTTTTGTTTAAAAAGGAGGACTTTTTTCGGCAATATATTTTTAAGCTTTCCAAATCTATCATGTTGAGCTATGAATGTATATATAAAATGAAATTATTTGGAGTTACATAAAGAAAGAAAATGGACAGAGGAATTATTTTATACCTGTAATAAATAATGAAATCGGGTTTTTTTTTTTCGAAATGAAACAATATCTCCAACATTTTCATTAATATTCTTTATTTTTCAGATTGCACAAAAACAACCCAAACTCTTATGTCACAAGAGAGAAAATTCATTTCAAACTGGTTTTCGAAATTTCAAACGTGATTTAATTTTTACTCCCGTAAATTGCAATATATCGTGAAAAGGCATTTTAAAAAACCTGTAAGGACTCATTGTTTTTTGTCGGGAAATAACAACGACGTGTAATAGACATTCTTAATTTTGTTTTTACTCTAATGGTATTAGAAACCATTGCTTTTGTCAGAAACTTCACTCTTTTCTTCTCTTTCAATCAGACATTATATGTGTCTTTTTATCTGCTAATTATTATTTGGAAATTCAATCTTGTTAGCTCTGTTTATTGATATTAGGTATCGTACTAGTAACTTACATAATTTATTTAAGTCATCAATTCATGAAAGAAACATACTTAATGAATCTTTTAAGGAAGTCTTTGTTCAGAAACAAACTAGAATTGAAAAGATTTTCACGGTCAAAACGATTGAAATGATACGCAGATTTAATTGTATTGTGTTTTGTGGGAAAATATGGCTAACTTCTTAAAATTAATTTAAATATTTTTTCAAAAAAATTATAGAAATATACATTTTCAATTTCATATTTGTAGGATTATTATTATTCGAAGGTCACAAAATGTGAATAGATATCACATGTAAAAGTAAACTGATATAAAAGGCAAAAAATGTTTGCATTTAATAAATATATTTTTAATAATAGAATATGGATCAGAATAAGAAAAACGAGTTTTTTTTCTTATACAAGCAAATAAAAATATTTTTCGCTTTAACAATTAACTTAATTTAAATTTTTGAAAATGCTTTTGAATAGTTTCACTGGAGAGGGGGGGGGGGTGCAAAAAATAAAAACAGACGATTCTGCTACGAAAATCAATTATTAAATGAAACGTTAAAATAAGAGCGAATGATAAATTGTTAAAGTAGATAATAGTATTTTGTTCGGGTATTGAAATTAAGGCAGGCGATAAAAAATATTAAATTAAATATATCTTAACAATGTAAATATACCTTATATAAATTAGCAAACTAAATGTAATTACTATATAATCATAATGTATTATAACATCAACATTTTTAATTTAACACTATGTATCCTTTATTTTATGCCCCGAATTTTTGTTGACGCTTTTTTTCTCAAAACAACGTGTTAATAATAATTTTGGGGGATATTTTTAAATACTGTTAAAAAATAATAAGACATTTATAGCTAAATTTTTTAAAGAAAAAAATTCACATTACAAGCATAAATATGTAAATTAGCGTTAATTATATCAACAATAGATACAAAGTATTTAGTACGATTTTTAATCATTGATAAAACCAGGTCTTAGTATTAATTTATTCTTGGGTTAGCTCTATTCAGATCTTTGTGTTTTAGCTAGAAGCAACTAAAACATTAGCCTTACTGATTTTAATTGGTGGGTTAAGTTAGGTGTGTGAACAATAAAAGTGCAATCAAAACATTCCAGCAAAGTCATTCCATTTCAGATTTCCGATCAACTTTCTTCGGATTTCAAGAAAGTTAAGTTAGGTGTCTAAAGCTGTATTCTGAACAACAGCGAAATAAGCGGGAAGTAAAAAAAAGTAGATAAAGAAAAGGAAAGGGCGAGCTTTAAATCGAATGAACGTGAACTGCATCTAGAAATGAAAGGGGGGTGAGAAGGGAGAGCCTTCCTCGCAAACTTCAGAAGCCCATTTCATACTGGCTAAGTAGGCAGAGCCGTATCTCGTCACTACAAGGAAGAGGGCGTGCAAGAATGATAAGAATGGGAGTAAAAAAAATTGACATTTTGCCGTCATTATCAAATCGAAAGAACAATGCAGTGCGACTGTATGTAATGCAATATGTTATGCTCCTACTGTCCAATTGATATTATTCATCTGTTTTTACCTTTTTTTCTGTTGTTACAGACAAGGGGGGAAATGAATGCTTGCTTATAGGTAATTGTGAATTAATTCGTTTTAAGAGTTAATTAAAAATTAATTCTTAAGTTTAAGAATTAATTAAAAATTAATTCTTAAGTTTAAGAATTTTCGTTAGTTAGAGAATATATATATATATTCTCTAATTCTTTATAATGTTATCAATTAAGAAAAATATAAAATTTTGTAGGATCAATGTATTTTACTTTGTTGTTGTTATAGAAACCAAAATATATTGCTATATTTAGATTATGAACTCAATTAACCTTAATTATTGACAATAATCGTTACACTTTCAACTAAGAATCGACATAAAAATTCTACGAGATTTACTAACAAGCTCTTACAACAAGTCCTTTAATGCTAAGAAAGATAATTGTTTATAATCAGAAACAATGAGGCTTTTGAAAATTTATCTTTTATGAAAGTAAATAAAAAGCGTTTGACACATGAAAAGGGAAAGAAATTTTTTAATTCGTCAGCTATTTGAAAGATAGTAAATTAGCTTAAGCCAGCTTAGGAAAGTGAAAAATATTGGAATGGTTCTCTCAAAGAAACGGTTGTCCGATAAATTTTTTGAAATATTTTACTTTATTGATGTCCCCTTCGCCCCAGAGACATCTCATTAGCGATTTTAAATTATCCTCGTTCATGAGATCAACATGTAGTGAAGAATGTTTTCAACTGGGATAGAATTTAAGTGTACCAAAAAAGGCCATAATAATGTTATATACAGAAATCTATTCTCTTCAAAAATTTCAAATCTTTATCTTTTATTAAAAAAATCTCTGTTTTCAACCTTTGCTTTTTGAATGAGAATGATAAAAAATTAGATAAAAGTATAATAGTACATACATGAAAAAATTATTTTAATATAAGTAAAATATAAAAAAGTTAAAATATAGAGATTCTATTTTGAAATTCTACACAAATCATACTGTTTTCTTAATAATTTTACTTCATAATTAATGGACAGCTTTATTTAATAAATTTACATTATTCATGGACCTAATAGCCTTTCTTGCAGTTATATTTAAGACCCTGATTTCATTTCATGAAAAAAATTAAAAATATTGAGATTTATTATCTAACACATATTCTCAGAAATTCCTATTCCAAAAGAGAATATATAGCAGCTATACAAAAATAATAAATAAATAAAATTAATAAAATAAAATTAAATAAATATATACATCATCAGATTTATAAAAATAATTGTAAAATTTCCAGGTTTATAAATGAATGTTTTGTTTTAGCTTCTTAAAAGTCGATCTTCTTGAATTGTCACCTTTGGATTCTATTTAATTTAGCTTAAGAGCCTAGTGATTCCAGAAAGATTCATTCTAATTTTAATTTCAGTAATTACTCGTCGTACTGTCCATATTTAATTTTAACCATTGCAAAATTGGTTACAGGAAGTTAAAATGTAAATGGTTTAATTGGAATGTTGAATGTATACTGTTTCTTAGTAATCATAAATATTTAAATAAGTTTGATAGAAACCTGTCATTGAAGTTATATTTATTGGAGAATAAAGGATTCAGAACACATTTCGCTTGTCAGGGATAGTAACATTTTAATCTAACATACTGTCATAAAGACTTTTCTGAAATAACCAAAGTGTGATTAACATATTTATCAAATAAAAATCTTTGTAATTAAGTGGCATATATACAAACACTTTATTAACTATCAACATAAGTGATAAAAGCTTTTCAATAGGCATGAAGTTATTAATTTTTACTTTTTATACATCTAGAAACTTTTAAATGATAATAATCACAAATAAATCTCTCGTTTACATAACAGTTTGCCAAAATTACACACCCTGACCAATAAGCCTTGTAACTTGTACTTCCAGTTGTTGAAACAATATTGAAACAAGAAAGATAACTGAACTTTTAGAGGGAATTTATAACAGGTTTATTTATAAAGATTAATAGAATCGTTGTTCTAGAATTTATTTTTCAAATCTCGAGATATTTTACGTTCATGTCCTTTTGTTAGTTATTAATAAAATTCGTTGATAGCCGTTTAAATTGCTCATTAAAACGGCCATTTAGAATTTTTGTATTAATTAATGATGCAGAGTGTCTATGTAATTTTTAAATCCATTTAAATCTTGTGTGACAAAGTATACACAAATTATGTTAAAATAATATGTTTAAAAATTTAAATGGCATTAGTATTAGTTAAAAATATTCTATGTGGCTTCCTTCTCTAGCACTTACAATATCCAGCTTAATTAAACTTCAAGTGTTTTCCAAAATGTTAGATACATAAGGAATAAGTATATTCACAGATATTAACAGCAGTAATGAAAATTAGAAGTCCTTACTCAAGTTTAATGGTGCAGATTGTTTTTCTCTATTTTTTAAGTATTTAACATAACTTCACGGGGAAAATATACAGCGGAAAGATATCTTAAAAACGTTGGGCCTCGAAAGGTATCTTCTTCACCGATCCACTATACGGCCGAAGATACGATTGATATCAACAATTCCAACCAATATCTCTCTATTACGGTCAACGGGTAGAAAACTTCTGATAACTTTTAAAATTAAATCAATATAAAGTTACACATACACACACACACAGATATATATATTTATATATATATATATATATACACACACACACATATATATATATACACACACACACACACATATATAAACATTAAAACGCTATATTTATAAAAAAAAAATGTTTAAACTGAAAAATAAAAGTACTTAGGATTAACTAAAGTGTTCAGTAAATTATCAAATTAACCTAAAAGTCAAATTAAAAATATTTTTCTATGTTAAAAAATATATAAAATATTTTAATGAAAAAAGCCATAAATTTACTGGATTATTATACATAATAATATTAATTCGAAACAAATATAAACTATTAATTAAAATTACAACCAATTTAGATACAAAACTACCTTAAACAGCACAGCAAAAATCAATAGAAAAAAATTATAGAAAATCAAAAATGGAAATATAATTTAAATACTGTGCCATACTTTAGAATAGGAAAAGTATGTTTAAACTAGTTTCATGGATCCAACCATTACATCTTCAGTAATTATATTATCCTGAAAGGTATAGACTAAGAGAATAATCAAAAAACCATAGATGAAAAGAAATCAAACAATAGGGAAATGAGACAAGGAAAATAATATACTTCAACCAAAGTAAATAACATTAAACTTAAAAATAACATATACCTATTAATACACAAGAATTGTTAAGCAGTGAACATTCAGATACTTAATCTCTAGAAAATAAAGCCAAACGTATTTAAATTGGGAAATCAATCGAAAATCACTTCGTATTTTAACTAGATTTAATTTAAAATTACTTTATGATTGCTATTAATTGTGATCAGTGGTCAATATAAAGAACAAATGTTTCGATAACACGTATTTTTTAAATTTTATTTTTCAAAGAGTAGAAACACATATTTCCTTAAAACTATACATGTTCATTTTCCAATTGTTTATTTCTGTGCATTTTCTGAAAATTATTTTTAATAATGTGAATATGTTTGTTATAAGGATATAGTGCTCAATATGCTAGGTTATGCAACAGTTTAATAGCTCTATACCATAAATAGCATATTGACATAAAATAAATACTTCCTTAATTAACGTGACCTCATTAAGTTCCTCATACCTTATAAAAAGACATATTTTTTGATTCTTTGAAATGCTTGCATTTTTCAAAAACTTTCCTAAGTATAGAAATAATCAATGCAAAACATGAATAATATAAATATTCATAAAGAATATCATTGCTGACTTTTTAAAGTAGCAATGATATAGCTACTAATACAATTTAATTTAATATTTATTTTTACTCAGTTTGAGCAAATAACTTAGGAACAAGTGCATAGTACTATATCACCCTATATATTTATGCAGTGTACCAGTTATGAAACAATTATTTTTAAGAATGCTTTATTTTTTTTTCATGCAAGAACTTTCTATTATTGCTTAATAAATGCACACTACTAAGTTTATATACTTGAATAGCCATGAAACGTAGTTATTGTTAATAAAAAGTTTTTCTTAAAGTCTATTTTAAATTGTATTAGTATTGTTAGTACAATGAAAAAAATATATTAATTGTTATAATTCTATAATAATTTTCTGGAAATCGTTAATTGATAAGTAAGTATTAATTCAGAAAGAATTTTACTTCCAAATTCTTTAAGTGATTAAAGTTTGTATAATACTTTGTAAAACCATAGTGGATAATATTTATTGTAATTGTTTTTAATAATCAGTATATATCACACATTGTTAACTCCTATCAGAGTCCTTTTATTAATGACTACTCATATTGCATAATGTATTTCTTATTTCTGTGCATTCGAGAACTCTATATTCAAGCATACATTTTCAAGGAATATTTTCCTTTCTATGGACTTTGATAAACACTACTTTCAATTCAGGAATTGTAAATATATACGTAAAATTGCTTCTTTGAATTACAAGGTATAGATATCCTAGATTTTGACAGTAGAATTCCATTTATAAATCGTTTTCTACGAATATTTATCTAAGTCTACAATTTTTATTCGACAAAGATAGGGTAAAAAAAACCTGTTCTGGGCAAAGAGAAACGTTGGTCCAGTGTCGAAGTTTTGGACTTGACGTCCATCACTTAAAGTCCGAGACCTCTTCATCTCGAACGTCAAAATGGAAAAAGATGAAAAGATCGATTTATATAGGGAGTACCTTCCTTCGTGGCCGTTTCAAATTCCACGTCTCGAAGTCCATTTAGATAACACTAAAAGCCATCGGCAAACTTTTTTGTCGGGAAAGGTTTCTTGATACGTCCACCATCATACATACATTTACGTCAATCTATCTTCAAAAGGACATACTTTTGCTTCAACTGTTTCCCGAATTTTTATGCAGGAGGCGTTCCGCAGAAATATGCTTTGTTTTGTTTCGGAAATAAAAGAAAGACTTTGAGAGCTTCAATCTTTTTCTTTGTTTGATAAAAACTGGTTTGAATAAATTGTTCAAAAAATGAAAACAGATAAGCACGGATGCATAATTATTTGAAAAAGAAATTTAATTTACTAATTACGAATTGAGTTTGAGTAGTGATAAAACAGGAAATAAAATATTAAAAAATAAAAGGAAGGAGAAAAAAAAAAAAAAAAAAAAAAAAAAAAAAAAAGGAGAGATAAAATCAATGAGCTATAACAAAACATAAAATTAAAACAGTTATTAGTTTTGAAATTTATTATTTGCTTGGAAATAAAGAAAAACGATAAATGGTAAGACCACTGATTTTCAGATTTCCTTAACATGAGGATCAGGTCATATAATCTCTCTGTGTTATAATTGAACTATCCCTTTAACCCTATTGAGTTATTCTGCACAAAACAATCGTCTCATTTTTTCGAAAACATTATAAAAATTTTGCACTAATTTAGAAGCATCATCATAGTGAATTTTACAAAAACTCGTGATTTTTTCCCCTTCAGATTTAATGAAAGTACTTTTTATCAAACAGATAAATTAAAAATTTTAAGATATAATGCATCAATAAATGATTTGATCAAATTGTAGAAAATAGAAAATGAAGCTAGTTTAGGAGGGGGAGGAATCGGATTTTTAAGTTGATTTCGCAATTAAGCACATAGATACTGAATTAATTCTTAATTTATTACAACTTCACTCACTTGTCACAACTCAAATTTTATGAAATTAATCAATTTTTTTCTATAACTTCTTGGACTGTACTTTATATTTCTTTCGAACATCAATCGTGTTATAGTTTTGTTGCATGTTAATTATGCGTTATTGAAAAAAAAAAAAGATCCTTTTTCTTGACATTTCACCGTTTAAGAAAGCTGGTAAAAAATCTTATGTTCCAAATAATTATTTACTTCTATTACATATAAAAGTGTTCAGATACCCAAATTATATACATATTTTAGAGCTAATTCCAGGAATATATTACATTGAGAAAAATATTTGCCCATGCATTCCTCTACTTACTGTATACTCAGCCTTAAAAATATTCAGAATAATAAGAATAATATACAATTAACTAAACTTTTTGTCTGTCTGTGACATACTTAACTGTTTTATTAACATCGCACTTGGAAGCAGCACGAGGGCTATTGGCGACTGACGTCATAATCCTGAGCCACGATCAAATCACAAGGACATACCTGTGAGCTGGCATCCTACTCACCAGACACTCGCATCCCCACCAACGAGAGGGTTTTGAGTCACGACAGATTTAACGTGCATCAACCCCTCTATACAAAGAGTCTTTAGTGGTATTAGGATTCTAACCGAAGATCTTGAGCTTACGACCATGTCCACTCAGATCGCGGTTGCTGCCTGTAGCAGAACTAGTTGGGCAAAAATTAAGTGATGAACAGTTATCCGTTATATGTTTAGAAATATTATTTGTGCTATGTTTGAAAATTTAGTGCTCAATATAAATATATAGATAAATGTTTGGTCAGTGCTTCCTAAACATTTTTTTTTCGGGGCTCCCTTTTGAACCAAGATTTTCCCATGACGTTCTATCATAAATCAATCCATGACTATTCATAAGTAAGAAATAAAATAAATAAAATACTTATAACACCAGAGAAAACAGTAATGGTCATATAACGAACAAATCAAGCAATCGCATTATTGAATAATTCATTCATTTATTATTCATTAGCATTGAATTTAAAGGGTGGATGAGCCCGCAGATCATAGTATATTTTTTCAAATCTTGAAATCAAAGTGGGGAAGGATATGGCGACTCTATTTTCTTTTACTCATTGATTTTTGCTTAATATGCTCCTTATCACAGTGATTGCCTAAATACAAGTTTAGTACAAATAAGAAGTCAAATATAGATTTAAAATCCTTTGAACCGTGTCACTTAGAAGAAAAAATATTCATCTTTTATTGGAATTCAAAATTCGGTCAATTCCATGCTGCCAAATTCCCCTTTCAAAAACTATTGTCACAAAATAACTCAATAAGATTCTTTCCTTCTGTAGAAATGAATTCAGACGAAGAACTAGTATAGAATTTATCTTAATCCATGCAAATTTATCGATATTTTCATTTTGAAAGTATTTCTCATATCAGGTGATAAACTGTGATACGTACCCTTCACAATTATTTATATTGTATCTTCAATGCAATCATCTCCATTTGAAGCCTAAAATAGCTACAATATACAAAAACTGGTCTTGCTTTGAACCTTCTCTCATTTCATATATCGATAATCCCTTTTTTTTTTTTTAATGAAAAGTGAATTTTTCCCCATTGCCTTCAAAAGATGCATTAGTTTTTCCTATAGAGAAAGGTTCAAGGCACCCAGTTTGTTTGGACCTATTTTGTGTTCAATATCTATTGTTTGTAATTTTGTGTGTATTCAATGCCTTTATTTCATTAGTACTTTCGTGGTATCTTTGGTTTATATGTATGTAGTGCTATTCCCACGCCATCAACCCAGTTTTTATCTGTTGCGTGTTGGCAACATCCTTGTTTTTGTAACGAAGAACTGGGTTTGGCGGGAGACGCCATTAGTGTGTTAGTGTTAATATACGAGCTCGCCGCACAGTACAGCTGCTAGCAGTCGTTAAAATAAATTTATAGTTTGTTAAAAAGGTTCTCATCTTTTTACACACGACTACAGTTTTTTTTAATAAAGTCACATATGGAAACTAATTTCATTAAAAAATCTTCATCGGTAAAATCTTTGGCAGCTTTGTTTCTTTCATGAAAAAAAGTGTTAATTTTCTGTCGCATTTCAAATGTACGTGATAGAACGATAAGGCTATCCTGCTCTGCTGTAGATAGCAAAGACAAGAGTTTGACTCATATATCCTCATATCGTTCCTTGAAAAACATTATCTTCAATAGACGAATTTTCATGAAATTGACTGCATTCACTACTCATTCTAAGATCTAGTTCAGTACGAAATTCAAATACTTTGATGCAAACACTTCCCTGTGAATTATATAACGAATCTACAATGTATCAGGGACTTTTCTCCGAATAAGTACCTGTTCGCTTGCATAACAGCCAGACATGGACCGAAAGTCGTCAGTAAGGACACCAACGCACTTAATCAGATTCAAATGATTTTCAATTATAAAAATATCAAGGTTCTCAAGCAAGTCCTAAATTTTGCACTTCCTGTGATATTTTAACAACAAAAATCTCCAATTGCATTACCATAAATGAACCGTACTTAGCATTTCAAATGAACATCCTTGTCATTGTCCGTAGCCTCATACAGCTGCAACCCAAGCTCCTTTCTTTCTTCCCCCCCCCCTTTAATTGATCTCTGAAAGCCTCCTCCAAAGCCCATTTTCTGAGACTGATTGAACTATTGTACTGAGATACTTTTAAAAGCAGATTTTTGGCATACTCAATGTTCACCCTATCGACAACAGCTGGTTTGAGAAGTTCTGCTACAATGATACGGGGCTTCTTAAGGATCACGATTCTATATGACACCTTGAAAGATGCTAGGCACACTTGTGACATTGGGCTATCCGCGATTTTCTCTTCACTAACCTTGGGGACTTTAATAGAGGTTGACTGCGTGAAATAACATTTTCTTCCCAACCAAAATGAAACGTGATTATTTTAATTAGCTGCAGGCGAAAATAAAGTGAAGTGAGTCAGATGTAGTGAAATATAAATAAAAAGAAATTTAGAGGATGGAGGAAGAGTGTGGTTAACTCTGAGAATATTTCTATCAAGAGGCCGATACTATCGAGAGTAGTTACTGGCTATAGCTGTCACAGAGGATATGACGGATAAAAGCAACCCCAACTGGAAGGGTTTGGCAAGAGTGTATTATTTCAATAATATTTGAATTGGTGGGTTAGAGTCCAGAGAGAGCTATAGCACATATCATAGTAATTGATAAATAAATAGTTGAGATGGAACAGACTTACGTGTCTTTGAATCAATTATTGACTTTTAGAGTTGGTTATATTTAATTATCCTATGACACAACAGTCGGATAGAAGTAATAGATCGTTACGTACTCAACAACCATCATGTTCACTGTATCTGTAGGAGCAAGCAGAAGTACTTCTACGATGGTATGGGGCTTCTTACACTTTCGGATTCTATATGCCACCCTGTAAGATGCTAGAAAAGCATTGTTTGATATTGATACCTTCTTGAGAAACATTTTTTTTTTTTTTTTTTTTTTTGCTGTTTCAAATCATTCAACTTCCTCGCAAAGAAATCACAAAGTTTGCCTCATATGTAGTGGTGATTGGTTTCTAAATGGCTCTTCAATTAACAGTAGAACCTCGTTAAGTAGGGTCCCTTTAATTCGAATCTTCGGATAATTCGTATCGGTATAAAATAATTTTTTTTTTTTTCAAATTTGAGAATTGACCCGAAAATACCCATAATAACATTTATATGCTTCATTCGCATATTTTGGAAAATTATTTTCTTTATTTAAATCTTCTAACACATATAAATGTGTGAAAGGAATGTGGATGAAGGGGAATTTTTTAAAAAAATATTCTTCTTAAAAGTTAACAAAACCTTACTTACACCTCTTATCATACAAATCTACATTGTCTAAATGGAAAATGCAATAAAAAAACTAAGCGTATTTTTATTGTTCACACAGTAGACATCTCGATCTTCTGTAAATATGATTCATACTGTATTTAGTGAACATAAATACGATCTTCTGATCGTAGTTCTTATTTTATTTCTTTTTTTTTTCTTCTCATTTTCCGGTTAACCTGGATTTTCGAAATCTCGGAGCAATTCTGGTACCAATAAATCTGACTTAATGCGGTGTTATTGTACTTGGAAGCATGAACTCTGGAGCCAAAATTTTCATATACAAAACGCATTGTGGTCTCTTTTCACTGTTAGTTTCTGTTCACGTAAAACCAACTATAAATACGTATAAAACTATCACCATATTTATATTTTCGCTTTTTCCCAGTCTGACTATTGGTTAAGGATGTACATTCCTTATATGCCTTTTTACAATATTTATTACTATTTTTTAAAAAAATAAATCTAACATTAAAATAACGTGAGTCATATAACTATTTCTAAGATTATAAACAAGAACTAATGCAACACCGTGAAAAATTATCACTTAGTTTTTGAATGCCCTAAGTATATAAAAATATCTGATCATTATTTTTCATGCGTAAACAAATGAAGCTTGATAGGAAGGATTTAGCGTACGCATGTGAGAAATTTTCATGCAAATGCGTGAATTTTTTCAGCCTAAACGCTGATCAATGAGGAAGTGTAAGTGAGTGCAGACGGATATTTGTTTTTGATAAAATGTCAGAAAAATTTGTTTGAATCTTGCAAATTACTTTAACTTGGGAATCGCCAATTTGTAGTGTTTGAAGTTTTCAATACATTGGTATAAACAGACACACATTACCGAGAAAATTTAAGAAGTTATAAAAGCAATCTGGAATTTCTCGGTGTTTATTACCAAATACCGAGCAAATTCGAGTAGATGCGAAAATTACTTTTAATTTTTGTAGAACTCTATTTAACAATGAATGAACGTAATGATTTATATCAGTTTTAGATTATATCATCTCCCCTATAGACATCCTATCTCACCAAATGCATCGAAAGCGAAAAAATAACACAAAAGCTTCTACAATTTCCGCGGCGCACAATGTGGAAAATTTTGGTTTATTCACTAAAGCGAAAAACATTTATTAAGATTTTTCATTGAAAAATAAAAATAAATGATAAAAAAAAGAGCATAAAAGTATCCACTTACGGGAAATATACGTAAATGGCAGTGCATTTATCAAAGCATGTTGAAAATAAATATTATCATTTTTTTTTATGTTTTACTAAAATTATGGTCTGATGGGATGAATTTCGAGTATATATGTGGATTTCTTAATTGATATCTCAAAGTAATTCTTGGTTATTAAATTTATTTTTATAAGCTGAAATAATCTTAATATATGGGGAACCATTAAGATGCGTATTGAAGTCCATGATAACAATTTTGCTTAAACAGACATGGATTGTTTTATTGACGTTACACAAATATAAATTTAACAATAATGCATCGTAATCTAAAACGATTATTCAATTATGTAAGCTTTTAACAAATATTTTTATTTCAAAATTAACGCTTGCTTAAAAAAAATGTAATAAAATATAACATATTATCAAAATATAAAATGCCCTTAAATTGTAATATCAGTTTTTTGAAATTTATTATTACGTTTAATATATAAGCCATTTTTGAAATCATTATAAAAAGTAATTTGATACAAATCGAATATTTTCACTTTTATAATTAAAGTCTCAAGTAGTAATGTCCTTGAAAGGATGTAAAGTAAATAGCGTGGTGAAATGAAGACTTCAGAGTGGGATGTTGTGCCCCTCCTGAGTGCAGCAACCGTCTTTTTATTTGATTAACTTTCACGTAAATTATTCTAGGATTATTAACCTCAAATCTTACACATTCTCAAAAAACACGTAAGCAGTGGCAATATTTTAGAACAGGATGCTGTGGCAGAGAGAGCTACCCCCTCCCGAATCAGAAGAAATTACTCGTATTATTTATACAACACCTCATTAGCCACATTTTTCAAAAATCATTGACGCAAAAAGTTGTAATGCACTACCCATCGAAATTTTTTTTTACGCTTGCTTAATTGTGAAAGAACTTTGTCAATCATTTACATTATTCATGATATTACAATTTTGTGATTCTAGTGGCTTTTTTCCAGTATTGTTGCAATGTAAACATTTTTTTTTAAGTAAAAAAAAATCTGTCTCGATTAGAGAGAATCGTAGGTGTCGAAATTGCGTTCGTTATCTTTTTCTCAGCAACTTGTTCCGTTCTACTTTTTAATTGCTTATTCATTCAAGAGCTGATGTTTCCTTTCGGACCTCACAAGTTGAATACCTACCTTCTCCTCCGTGTTAATGAGGCTGAACTTCAAGGGGAAATTAAAGAAAAAAGGGAGAGGAGAGAGAGAAGACAAAATGTTTGCTTAGAAATTCGTGATTTCTGGTTTTAAAAAAATTGATGATCCCGCGCACGTGAGCAAAATGAACTTTAATTGCAATGAAATTATTAGGCTAGATACTTGAAAAATGTTAAATTTAGAAACGTGGGAAAATATTCCTATAATATTTCCTTACATTTTAATGATGGTACCAGGATTTCTTCTTCTTTTTTTTATTTCAAAATTCCTTTACATTTAAATGATTTTTCCTTCGAAATTCCGAATGCTATAAAAACTTATTTCACTAATGAAATGAAATTAAAACGCGAATTATTAATTTAAGTTATCGAAAATTGCTTTCCTGAATCCAGTTTTTATCAATAAAAAACAAATAGGTTAATATTTTGAACTCTTGAAACTATTTCATTCAATTTACTCATTGTAAGACAGATATTGTTCGAAAGCTGATGGGATAATTTACTTATTTTTAACCAAAATTTATTTTTAAGCGATTCATTCTTAAATAATACGAATTATTGTATAGAATTTAATTATTTTACATTGTGAATCCACGCACAAAAAATTCAAATAATTTAATTTAGAAACGCAAGACTAATTAAGACTTATTTCGAAAATAATGCACTCACAAAAAACATGAATATAATGGTAAATAATTATTTTATAATGAGCATTAAAATGTTGAAATTTTGAAATGTGCGATTAATTAAAAACTGCTCTGTTTTGAAAATAATGTAAAAACGTAATTTTTACAGTATTCATTAATTACTGAAAATTAACGTTATCTGGTCTACGATGGGTATTATAAAGATTTTATTAATGCTAATAAATAACTAATATATCTGTATAAAGTGTATTCTGCGTTTTAATTTATCCTCATGTACATAATGTTGTAAATTACAGCTGTTAAATTTGATTTGTTTAGTTTCAGGAAGCAGTAGATTGAAGAAACCCACAGTATGGTGAAGATAGTGACTCGCAGATTGATTAAAATCCTTCATTTGAAAAATTACAGTGTCCAGAAAATCGAAGATGAAATGATGTCTGCTTATCAAAATGATTACTCGTCATATAATACTGTTGTGAGGTAGAAAAGGAATTTTCAAACTGGTCACATGTCATTCAGAGACTATCCAAGACGTGGAAGACCATTACTCACGGACGAAGAGTAAGAAAGCAACCATTCACCGTGAAGAAAGTAGAGGACTTTAATCCTGTTAGGCCGAAAAGCAACGATCCAAATGATCATGAATGAGACTGATCTTATGATAATGTAATGAAAATTATTCACGAAGAACGGCACATGTCAATGGTGTCAGGGCGCAAGTCCTCGCCAAGTCTAATCGGCACCGTTGTGCAAATGTCTTAAGTTGCGTCTTTATGTAGTTGCGATATTAGGGAGGAATGGCTTATGGTTACTACTTGAAATGAACTTTTACTGACGTAAAAATAGTATGAAAAGTATTAAAAAAAAGGTCCACTTTTAATTTTTTAAATGTGAAAATATTTTGCGCTTTGTTAAAACATACGGTCGAATACATTTAAGAATTATTCATGTATTTGTACTATAAAAAAGTTTCAATGCAAGCAAAGCGAAATAATATACTAAATGCATCTAATACCAAATATACTGCTTAACACTATCATCTTACAATTAGAAACAAATTAATTTATATATGTAATATGTTAAATATTTGAAAAATATATAGCTTATAAGAGTGATATGTTATATAGGTAAATGTAGTTAAGTAAATAATTCTTATTTTAATTATTTATTAACATTGAATTATGGTAACACATAAGATCCATTTTTACATAAACTACGTTTGATGATTTTAACATAGTATATAACATACGCATAATAAACAAACTGAAACAACTGTTTGCAAAATAATGTCAAAATTTGGTAGGTGTCAAATTATAGAAAATGAGCTTTTTTTTTTTTTTTTTTTTTTTTTGAGGCTTTCTTTTACCAGATTGATTTGTAAATAATTCTATATTTCAATTTTGGTAAAATATCTCTTTTAATTGAAATAATTACAAGAATTGCTAATATCTGGATCCATAAAAGATATCAAGTGTTTTTTTTCATTATTTTCAGTTTAGAAAATTATCTCTCTTGTTGTAACTATGAGACTGCAAATGTTAATAAAATGCGTAAAGCAATGTAAATGTTAGGGAAACAGTGAGTTAAATTGTTGATAATAATATAGCTTAAAGTTTCAACCGACGATGCTACGTTTCCTCCAAAATTTTGCAACAACAGTAATTCATATATAAGTTGTATACTTTTCATGTCATTTTGATTCTTATCGGTTGATGTTTCTTGCAGTTTTTGACATAAATTGAGCTGATCTTGTTCAGATTATTTGAAGTCAGAAATATTCCTTAAATATTCCTAAAAACTTCTGAATGAGAAGATAGGTTATCAAACCTTTCATTTAAAGATGATATCGCAACATCTAACAACCCCAAAAAAAACAATTTACTTTAAAGTTCATTTCTTTCTAAAAAAAAATGTATTTTTATTTTTAGAGGACTTAAAGTTTCTTGGCTTTTAAAATTTGTATCTACATCTAAAGAAGATGCTAGTTTTTTACTATTCGTGAGCATATCATTGAGACTTTTATCAGATCTACATTCTTTCAGAAAGTAGTTCAATTTATTTAAACTTTCAGAAGCCTGAGAAATACGAAATATTTATCTTGAAGAATATTGTAAGCATTAATTGTGTTTAGTATATTGTGCTATAAGACTACCATACATATAAAATTAAATTTCAGAAGTTTTTTTCTAAAGATGTACCCTGATTTTTGCAGTGTTATCATCCCCCCCCCCCGTTGTTTCATAGAGGACATAAAAACCATCTCCCTGCTGAAATTTTAATTGGGTAATTGCATCTATCCGGCTTGACCAGCTCGTATCTGACGAAGATTTCAATGTTAAATCTGAAACATGCCTTTTTAAAATAGACCAGCGATTAATTGAAGTGGAAGAAAAATTGTTAAGCTCGAAAATGTACTGTCGAAAATGTTTTGTATCGAATAAATTGTTTTGTTCACAGCTTCGTTTACTAAAAGGTTCAAACTGATTATAACAAGGAACAGAAATCGCTCCATGGTTGATATCTAAAATTCTTTTTTGCACACCGCTATGTTTACCTTTCATATTTTAACCATTGTCGTTTCTTTGGCAACGTAAATTATTAATATCTAATCCATTTTCCTCCAAAATCTTTAATAAGAAGGTCTTTATTCCTTCACTGGTCGTATCTGTTGCATGTCAAAATACTAAAACCCTTTCTTCAATACTCACTTCCGTATTTTCTAAATTATAAGGTACCTCATGCAAATTAATATCTGCTCTTAATGGCTGGCATCAGGTGCACTCGTATAGTCGAGTTTGGTTTTGTTTCATTAACGTCGCACTAGAAGCAATACGAGGGTAACGGACTTCGTAATTTTGAATCTGGGTCAAGTGGCGAAGACAACACCTGAGCTGGTACCTCCTCTCCTAACTTCACACCACGCCAGTTGGAGGACTTTGAGCCTCGAAAGATTTAACATGCATCGACTCAGGCTACTCGCTGAGTCTTTTGTGACATCAAGGCTTGAACCTACAACTCAAAGCAAAAAAAAAAAAAAACACAGGTTGCGAGTCCGTAACAAGGACCTCTAGGCCACAATGGCCAAGTACAGTCAAGTAGAATATTTTGCCCGTTTCATTTCATTTAAAGTATTAATATTATTCCTTGATAACTTAATTGTTTCCTTTCGAATTTTATCTCCAAGGTAATGAGGTGTACTTTTTTGAGTTTCAGCTCTACTAATACGTATAGACATGATACAGGCAAATCTTGCGATCATTTCTATAAACTTTAAAAAAATTACTATTATTTCTTTTATTTAATTTGTTACTAGTAACACGAAAAGCGAGGTTTTATTCCACTAAAAACTGATTGCCATAAATAATTTTTTCAATAACATTGCGCCATTGCTTAATTCCTTAGCGCCAATGTTTTTTTAATAAATTTTAGCTTTTTTTTTTTTTTAAATTTTGAGATTAAGATTCTTAGCCCTTTCCCCCTCCCCTTAAAAAAATTCAAGTTACAGACACCTTAAGAGATTGCTACAGATATCATTATTTTAAAGAAATGTAAATAACAGTGATAAATGTATAATAATAAATTAAAAATAAGTAATAACTTAAAATAAATAACAATAATTAACAATAAATTTAGTAAACAAAAAATAAAATACAATTAAAATTTAATTTAATAACATTTATAGATCAATTTAAAATATAAATAAATTTAAAACTATAACAATACATTTAAAATATTCTACTTATTTTTTCTATTTTGAACGTGCCACGATACAAATTATTTAATGTATCCTGGTGACTGTAATGACTATTTCTTTTGCTCAGTTATGCAAATTCTATTGCCTTTAGGAATGGCCTCTGTAGCCAAATGGTCATTGTCGCGAGATCACGGCCGGCGCCCTTTTCGTCGAGTCATGGGTTTGATTCCTGAAGCCACTTAAGACTCACTAATATATAGCTGGGATGATGCACATGAAAGCTCTCAAAGCTCCACGTCCTCCCATTGGCCTGGTGTTGAAATTTAGGGAGGGAGATGCCAACTCAGGTGCCATCCTCGTCACTTGATCGTGGTTCAAAATTACGAGATCCGTCATCAAATAACCTCGTGTTACTTCTAAGAATGATGTTAATAAACAAACAATAAATAAAAAAAACTGCCCTAAGTATCTTTTGTCAACAGCCGAACGGACCACCTATACTGAGACCCGTGTGGTGACCAGGGTATGACAGAATAGTTCCACAGTAGCTCATGCCTATCATTAGAGGTGACTAAAATGAGTACTCAGGATCCGAGGGTATAGCCGGGCACCCTGCCTCTAGGGATTAAATCGGGGGACCTCAGGGATTTGCCTTCTTTAGGTAAGTACGGGCATCATGACCCCTAGGTACCCCAGTGATCTTTTTCTTTCCTATGGGGTTTACTGTCTTTGGTAAACTCGGGTGACGCAACCCCAGGTTGCCTTAGCGATCCTTCTCTATTTTCGACCCTCCTTCTTGTCAAAAAATTTTTCTTTTTTTTTCCCTTCAATTTTTTCACGAATTGGCCACAGTTAAATCATTTTTGGCGCAACATAGCCACATGTAGCTCTTGCTCCAATAACCTTCACATTCACTCACCACACTCTCCTATACTGAACAAGTTCCTCTGAAAAAAATAATAATATTTCAATTGAGACTAATTACAAAGATGTAGATCGGGCAGTATCAGCTGTATATTTTCATTTTAATGAAACAAAATTCTTATGCTTTGATACTATGAAATTATTTCGTTCACTATTACAAGAAACGAAAACAAATTCCTTCGAATGTAGTTTAAAACCCTGCACTAGCATGGTATATCGTATGAATACATGCATTCACATCAGTATTACTTAAAAATGACTTTCCTCGAATTCAAAGGGTTTCTAGGCTAGTTAATTTCAATTAATGTCAGTCTGCAGGTGGGTAAAAAATATTCCTGAGAGATCTTGCAACCTGGAACTCCAGTCAAATGACGAGGAGGGGACCCGAGCATGTATTTCTTTTTCCTAGAAACCACACTATATTAAAACTTAGAGTCCAGTTAGATTTAACATGTGATACTCTTTATTATACCTTAAAACAGTTTTTCGTAAAATTAGGAATCGACTTGAATCTTATTGAACAATCTCGAAATTTTATAATTTTTTTTAAAAGTGGACAGACTTTCGAAAGACTGTTTCAGTAAATACTGATGACATGACTTACATTATGCTATAATAAAAAAAAGAGTTATTGAACAATTTTATTTTAGCTATTTAACTTGCTTAAAATGTTTGATTTTAATGAGATAAAATGCATTGTGAACTACATTTTGTCATTTTTTACGAATAAAATTTTCCAAAATCTCTAAATTCTTAAATTTGAAATAATTTTATCTCTAATATATATATATATATATATATATAT
>BMAW01118206.1:56668-92465 GCA_019974015.1 Nephila pilipes | reverse complement strand
GCGGTTCAAGAAAGCATTATAAGATAATAAGGTAACTACAAAATAATCCTGCAAAAGATTTCCAACAAATCTAGAGCAACTCAAGGATCATGTCAACAGATATATATATATATTTGTAAGTATCATATGTAAAATAAATCAAAATAAAACTTTACATACAGTACTTATAATTTTATTGATGAGATGAAAGAAGATTAATTTACAAACTGTGTTTATAACATTCTCGTCTAGACCAGAAACTTGTCGAGGGATGGCTGTAATGACTTCACACATTTGAAGGACCAATACACATTTGAAATAAAACTCTGTAACAATGACATTCATTAATAATGTTATTTTAAAAATTAAGATATTTTTTTTCTAAATAGTTTCTAACTTTTTCCAAGAGTTTTATCGACATACAATTTGTCATACTTCCAATGTATTCTATTTTGCATTTTTTTAGAAACATTTCTGATCATGGATGATTTTGGAACTTAAAATCATGAACAAAGTTTTAAAATTTCAAAAAGTCAAACGTACATTGGACAAGCGTTTCCTTAAAAATAACTGTAATAACAGCATAAACACGTTTAATATGTGATAAAAAGTTCATATATTATAGCATCATTTTTAACTTTATTAATTAGTAGAGAATGCTATAAACTTAATTACATACAAAGTAACAATATTCTATTTCTCAATTGTCAAATAAATAATAATAAAAAAAATCTTATTACTATGAAACCTTACAATGCGAAAAGATTAATAAGATGTTCAATAGTTATTGAACTGCATACCTATTCAGGTCGAAAATGAAGCTCAAGTTGAAAGAGAGAATTGAAATATCACTTCATCAATAGAAAACAAAGTAGAGAAAAACACGCTAAAAATAATCCGAATAAAAGGGCCATTCTTTCCGACAATTGATCAATCAGCCGGGTCCTCCCTCCGGAGTGTGGATCTGTAATCAAATCCTAAAAAGGCTTCGTCTGAGAAATGAAACGCATTTGTTATACGGATCAATATGGAGGTTCCAGACTTCACTTATAAGGTTTATGTGCACTTGTTTTCTTCCCCGGATACGAGACAGATGGAGGTGCAGCCCTGACTCAAAAAAGACACAAATTTATTTCCCTGTCTTGATGGGTAATTCCAGGTAGAGTAAAATCTGAATAAAAACGTCTGGTGTATATTTTTTTTAAAGTTTTCAGCTTTCTTAAAAACGTTTCTTTGATAAATTAGATGGATAAGGCTTGACTGTTTTTCGACAAAAAATATGGAAAAGAAATGTATTTTTTTCCTATTTTTGAGATTAGTATTACAATCATCTTAATTTTACTATTGTGTTCATGCTGATCTGCATTTTAAAAATAAATAGTTAATGGAGCCTGGGGCTTAGTGTCCCATTCCTTATACAAAAAGAAAACTTTCATTTAAAGCATAAAATAAAATTTAAAATCTTTTGAAATATGTTTAGTAAATTTAAAGTACTCTGCAGTAATATTTTGTCCTAATAATATTATGAGAAAATCATTTCTGAAGAAACATATTTCAAATTAATTAAAAGTTTAATTGCTTGTCAAATTATTGCCAACTAATAAACCAGGATTAAGAATCGATGCCTTATATATTTGAGGACATTTGAGACCTATTTTTAAATTTAAGGAAGCTACTTTACAATCAATAATTTTTGAGATTTTAAAAATTTCAAAATAAATTTTTGTTGAAAAATTCCTCAAGATTTTCCTAAAAAGTCCTACAAAATTCAATTATACTTTCTGAAATTTTAAACATTTCTCGTTTAAACATATACTATTCGATAAATTTTTAGTGCTCATATTTCATACAAATCTTCAAAAAAAAAATGTTTCTTTATTGTTATATGATACATTATGTAAATGATTAAAAATTATTTAAATTCTTAGAAATCTGTATATAAAAAAGCATTAATAAGAGTTTTGGTTATAATTAATATTGTTATCAAATAGAATTACTTTTTTAGTTCAAATTTTCATTAAAGCTTAGAGATGTGTATGTTAGGTTACTTTAAATCTCATGGTTTTATATTTTGTATGACTGCATTTTAATTTTTTTTTTTGATGGATTGATATAAAAGGCCTGTAATAAAGAAATTTCACATGATGCATTAATGAATAATGTAATACAGATATTTCTAAAAACAATTTTAGAACAATTTTTTTCATTTTTAAAATTCTAATTTTTTTTCAATTCTGAGAATAATTTTAGAGTATTTTTTTCAGTTTTAATTGCTTTTACTCAACTTTCTTTATCAGTATACTTACAGAAACGATTTCTCAAATCAATTTCATATTTCTTTGATGAAAGTTAAAAATTACCATGTAAACTTTGAACACATCTACCTTTATAACATTGAAACAATACAGCTCCATATTTCATTCCTTTCATTTCTTCAATAATCCCTTGGATCACTTTTTAATCTTTGTATTATATTGCAAATGTTAAAGTGCAGAGAACTAATTCTAAGTTACTATTTAAGACCGAAGTTTTTTCATGCATCTATTTTAAAGTAAATATATTCAGGTAACTCTTTTTCTAAGCTCTGAATATAAAAGTAATCACGACGACTAAGACGTTATACTTTTTCCTTAAAAACAAGTTTTCACTTTAAAAGTTCGAACTCTTCTAAGGGATCCAGAATCAGCTAGAAGAGACAGAAGAAAATTGATAATGAAAGAAAAAAATTAAAGTTGATCTAAAAGATCCAGGTGTTTATATCACCATCCTTTGAAGAAAAATATCTAATTTTGATTTTTTTTTTATGTTTCTTCTATCGATTAGATTCAATTGATTTCACAGATGCTTTTGTGTTGTTGCCTATCTTATTTCGCTTCATATATATATTTTTTAATTTGTTATAAGTTGTAATAAAAATATGGAACACTTAATATCAAATACACATTCGAATTAATTATCAGCAATATTTATAATTTCTTATATTCAGCACAATAAATATTTAGCTGCAATACAAATATTGTTTTTTTTTTCCTTTACATTCATGCTTTAAAAATGTAATTTGAAACTCAAAGTAATTCGAGATGAAGTTAAATCACTACCGTTTTTCCCATCAGACTAATACTTGCTTTGCATCAAAACTTTGAAATGCTTATCACTTGCATATACAAGCTACATTTATATATATATATATATATAATTGAATATTTTAATAGATGGTTTTTGATTAAAAAAATTCAATTGAAAAGTGTTTAGGTGAAGGGTATATTTTATTTGTTTGGAAAACAATTGTTTTTGAAAATAATTAGTAATTGAGATAGATCGCCTTTCATTTTTTATTCTTTGTTTATTATTTCTTTTCTTTAAACTACAAATTGAATTTGGGAGTAATCCATTTTTACCCAACAAGATGCATTGGGGGAGGGTTGGTACCATAAAACTAGTTTAACCCCACAATTCAGTCCCAAGTCTGAATATGCATGTTTTGTTTTGTTGGGTATCCAAAATATTCATTTAGTTTCAAATTTGATTAAATTTTTATTCATCTTTTGACGTAGTTCTATAAATGTATTTTTTTTTGTTGATTTTAGATTTTAATTGTTCTCTTACTTTTATATTTTATAATGATAAATTCATTGCTTATCTTATACACACACACACACACACACACACACATATATATATATATATATATATATATATATATATATATATATATATATATATATATATATATTGATGCGTAACTTAGATGTGAGGGACACTTTTCGATGTGTATCAAAAGTAGCATCAAATAAAAGTTAGCCTAATTAATGAATTTAATATACATTTTTATGTCAAGCTGTATGCGTGTGTGCGAGTGTGTATTTATATTTACGTAATAATTTTCTATTTTAAGACCCTGTTACATGGTCATTCAGGAATTGCCAAAAAATTGACTTCTTCTGTGGAAGTATTCATTTTAATTTCCTTAGTGTTGACTATTATTATTTTTCTGTTACATTTTATATTCATACGTTCATTTATTTGACACTGAGTATATTTTCTTTTAATTTCAATGTATATATCTAAAATCTAAATTAATTAAATAAATATTTAATTTTTCTAGAACATTAAACAAAACTTTCATGGATTATTCCTAAAACGAGCTCTGTTCTTATGGCGGAGAAAAATTTGACAAGTTCTTTTAATTTTTGTTCAAGGCTGTTGACTAATAATTGACTGATGGAACTTAATGCTTATTCCTTATTTTTTGTTGATTAATTTGTCTGTTTTAACTTAGTTACAGTAAAGTTTTAGAGCTTCCATTATCATGCTATTTTGTATAGTTTGTATAACTCTTCATTTGGTTTATTTTTCTATTTTTATTTTAATAACAGTATTGTTTTATCCCTTATTTATAGATTTTGTATATGAAATGAATTTTATTTAAAGATTTATGATAATTATTTATTGTAATTTTCTTTTAATCTAAATCAAAGACGAGACAGGTTTGGGCTGTTCCACTAATCACAAAACTCTAAAGAGGAGGAAAATAGGTCATTAAGCAGCATGCTTGTGAATAAAACTGTCTTTGATTTAGTGTCTAACTTTATAGTTCCGAAAATTTAAATACATAATTAAATTGTAACGAAAACTTCATTTTAGATTCCAAAATCTTACTTTGACATATATTTATATAATATTATGTTATTTTGTCACAAATGGGTTCAAAAAGTCTTTCTTTTGAGTGACTTAATATTAAAATATTTTTGAATTTTTAAAAACATTGTGATAAATGATATGATATTAATATAATAACTTGTATATATAAAATACATGAAATCTATGCAAAATTATTCCTTTTTTTCATAAATGCATATTAACTGTAGTTGGTACAATAATAGAATAAACTTTGTTTTTCGTCTTTATGTCTGTATATTATACCTTTGGATCAAATTAAGTTTTTATTTCTAAGTGTTAATCTCAAAAAAATTGTAACACTATTTCTTGGAAATAAGTTCTTCTTTTTAGATTTGCATTTTTTTTAAATTTTCTGTAATACTGTAAATCTCTCATATAAGTTAGAAAAGAGACTCAAAAATAGGTTTTCATCAGTTTGTAAGTTTTGTTAGTGATATATTATTAAAAATTGATTCAATACTAAGAATATTATTATTCAATTTAGGAATAAGTTTCGATAATATTTGGACTTAAATATCTTTCACAAATAAATAATCCAATGGTAACTAAGTGGCTCATTATTTCGGATTGTTGAAAAGGAATGTTAAGAGAATGATTATATTAAATAATTTTTTTAAATATATAAATGAACTCAATTTTTTAATGCATTTAAGACCAAAATACAATGCAAATTTTTTTTTCTATTTAAATGGGAAAATAATTGGACATTGTAATAGATATTTTTATCCCAACATTATTATTGTCATTATATATTCATTCAATAATTTTATTAATGTTTTAGTCATAACTTATTGATTAGAAGCCTTTTTATTTTAAAAATAAAAACAATTTCACATTTGATTTACAATAATTTTTTCTTCAATTATGCTATAGGAAAATAATTAACATTTACATATTTTGTAAATATTTATATTAATTAGTTAATGATTTACAATTGTTTTAAAATATTTAGAGTACTTTCTTCTAAATTTCCAAATTATTTCTTAGTTACTTTAATATCCGAGTAATTAAAAAACAAATAAAGAAACTTTTGAGTCATTAAATATTTTGATGTTAACCGTATTCATATGACCATAATAAATTAATGGTAATTATTTATATGTCTTTCAGTAAAAGGTATAAATTTCAAGTAGGATCGTTCCATCAAAAAGTTTCTTTACGTGATTTTACATACTAACATTAATGTGTAGCCATAAATTATTAGAATAAAAAACAATCATTTTTTCCTAACGAAGTAGAGCATCAAATTTTTATTTTAAACTTAAATTATCTTGTTCTTTTTGTTCTAAACAAAACTAAACAAGCAGGTATTACAGAACGTCTGATAAAAAATAGTATTAGATGATGATTTGGGAATCAGTTGAATGTGGAGAATCTTAATTAAGTAATTCATTAAGGAGAATAATAATTATATATTGAGTCAGAAATTGTTTTCGACAACAAATTTTAGCTCTAAAGCATAAATTGATAGATAATGGTTATCATTGTAATGATTGCTCTCCATATCAGATATTTCACAAACGAAAGAACAAATAAACTAATGTAAGTGGAAACAATCATATATCTCTTTTGATAAATAAAAAAAGAACAGTAAAATTATAGTAAGCAAAATTTAAACAATTATAAACTCAGAAGAATTGTTATTATCAAAATAAGATTCTTTCTTTTTAAATAAAATAAAATAAAATACGCTGAAAAAGACTGAAAAATGTTTTTCCAGATCGAAAGAGTCTACCAGAAAAAAAACTTTTTCTACATCCTTTCTAAAATATGCATTAAATGAGTTTCGGAATTATTCATATATCCACTCCAACTCCCATCTCTGTTTAAGTTTTATTTTTCTTGTCGACTTTTCTTCAATCTTCCAAAATTTGCCTGAAAGTGAAGCACATCACATAAGAGAAAGTAGTCTCTAGTCTTGTTTGCTAAATTTCTTTTTGCACTCAAATGACAAAAGAAGTGGCTAGTTTCGCATATATTTTCTACCATTTTTTTTCTTTCAGAAGCACTCAACGCAGCAAAAAATAGGTTTTATATTGATTATATTTACAATAACAGTCAAGTGGGTTCGGAAAAAATATCAAATTTCAATAGATTTTCCATTGAAGCGTGAGTAAGCATTAGAACGATAGGATTTCGAAAGAAATTTGGAAATGAGTTTTTCAAAATCTACAATCTGTGATACGGGAAATAGATTCTAAGTGTACAAATAAAATATTTAGAAGAAACAGAGCTTTTGCTTTGCTTTTTATTTGAAATTCTTCTTGTAAATTCTAAAATAAATGTATTGTATGTTACGACAATGTAATTTTTATCCATACCATTAATTATGTAGATTTTAATTTGTAATGTTATTCAATTTTTCGATATATTTAAGAAACGCGTTGCTGAAATATGTTTGGAAACAATTTAAGATTTTTACTCTCAAGAGAAGCAGAAACAACTGTAATATTTTTTTAAGAAATAAGTTAATTTTTAGTTGGTTAAACAATATGCTGCAACACATTTGAATTTCTTATGCGCACTTTTAATTAAATAAATATAAAATCTTTGAATAATTTTAATATTTTAGTAAGTAAAACAAACTAGTAGGATTTCTTCTACTCTTTCATTACTAACAATAAAATGCTTAATATTGAATATATGCTTTTAAAAAAGGACATGCATCCTTTAAAATACGTTGTTATCTAAAATAATGAAAATTATGCACATTTTTAGCAATGAATTTTAATATCAACGCACACAGATATCTACAGGTATAAGGTCTTGCCTTAAAATGAATAACTTACGTTCTACTAGATTTAAAAAGTTAATATCTCTTGGGAAGCTGGTTAATGCCACATCAGAGTCCTGAGAGTCTACAACTCAGAGTTGAACTACTATCTCCTATAAAGGATTGACATCATGTTGTCTCTTCAGACGAATCCTTGGTCTACATGCAAGGTCGTTACAAAGGCATTCTTTTGTGGATGCCCTGAGTATAACGAACCACTCCAGCTCGTCTTCAGCATCGTCATACGAGCACAGAACCCGGAATGAATGTATAGAAGGCAATTTTGTATACATTCCGCTCACCCGTTATTTGAATAACTGGAAACTAGGACAACTGCCATAGTATTTTCGAAGTGTTAAGGTCTGAGACTATCTAAGACTGAGACTATGCTTCTTCGACGCCTCATAATACTACTTTTCATCGAGACAATTTACGGATGCACAAATTTCCCGTGCTCGGATTGAAATGAAATTTAACACACACTATTAAACAGATGAAAGAGTTATTAGATGCCAAGAAGTTAAGACAAATAAACAAAATTAGTGTGTACAATAACACAAATACAGTGCAACTTCAATACCGCGTCGTCCGCCTCAATCTACAATACAAGTTGCAACACGGTATGGTGAGTTGATTAGACGCCGGATGTTGTCCTGAGGCAGATGGCCCCGCAAATCTTGAACAGTCATCTCCGAATCGCATGTAGAGTTACACGTCGACATGTGGCGTTTCAGCCGTTCAAACAAATGCTGTACAAGAAGCAAATCGGTAATGCGGGCTGGCAATGGAAGTGTCTGAACAAGACATAGAAAGTGTTTACCTTCTCGAGCTGTATGCGAAAGAGCGTTATCTTGCTGATAAATTGAGCTTAGAAGACCATCAAGATGGCATTCTTCCACCCCCTAGTGGTGTAGAAGAATGCCATCAACATAACACTTGCTCGTTAAGATCACACGTACCGCAATTAGTGTGGACCTGGTTTCATAGGCTATGCTCCTCCTCCAGATAATTGCGTCTACTGTATGGGAAGTGTGTCGTACGAGAGCTGGGGTGGACCGTTTACCCAAGGTCACCTCCATCCCATACACAGAGGTCATTTGTCCCCAAAGCGAAGCAGGATTCATCACCAAACACTAAATTTCGTCAATCTGTGGCATTCCACGTCTCTCTGGCTTGACATCATTGTGGTCGGAGGCACCGCAGTATCTGCGATATATATATATTAATATATGAAAATGATAATATAGATGATAATGAAGGTGACAATTACCTAACAATTCTAACCAGATTGTTACTAGAGTACAGAATGGAAAGTATAGAAATATCTTTTATACAGTATGTCAATCTCATAAAAAAATACAAAAATTGCACTTTATGAAACAGAAAGTATATTAATAAATTTGATGCTCTGATAAAAAGTTCTAGTAAAAAAATCTACTGATATGAATATTGATCATGCTGAAGGTATAGCGTGCAAAATTTACAATAGTGAAAATTATAATATTAAATTAAGGTGTAACAAATATAGTAATATATGTAAAATATATACTTAGATGAATAATGTGATCACAATTATATATTTATTTAAAAAAAAAACATTTAATTGCCTAAATTTAATAAATTACAAGAAATGTCCATATAAATATCAAGGTCAAACTTCAAGTAATATTATCATTATAATTAAACAATATAGACAATTTACAAAAATTGTAAAAGTATAAAAAATAATCATAAAATTGAAATTATACATTTTTAAATACATGATACCGAAATCGTTGTGAAATCTATATCATAAAAATGCAGTCTAATATTTATAAAAGATTATGGTGGGAAACCAAATACATTAGTTACTGCAATGCTATTTTTTATGAAATTAAGGCATTAAACTTCATTCACACATCTAATGTGAACGCATCGTATCACATTAGATACGCTCCGTGAGTGTCTTCTACGGCCCAACGTATCAATAGAGATACGCTTGATGAGAACATTTTATTTGATTTTTAATGCTATTGTATAACGTTACAATACTATATAGATACAAATCTATATAGATAGGTTATTTGGAGTGTTGACTTTGGTGATATGGGCTTGGATTTCACATTTGGCTACAAGGAGGGGGGTAGTTGTTAAAAGCACGTGTTGAATGTAATGGTGTGAGGCGCGGCTCTTTAAATATAATGTCGTGATTTAAAGGGTGCACTTTATTTGGGTTGCTTTTTTCTTTCTTGCTTGCTTCTTAGAAGTTCAAATGAGAATTTATGGATGTTTATGGGGGTTAGGGCTTTTAGTAGCAGATAATCCCAGTTGTTTGTTTCATTCGGACGTTTTTTATTTGTATTTATGTGATACTGAGATTTGCGAATTAATGAATGGATCTGACAGTAATGTTAGCGAAAATAATCCAAATCTGTACATAGCCATGAATTGAAAAAAAGGACGACGAAGATGTGCCCTTTGCTCAAATTCTTGCTTGAAGCGTCAAAAGTTGACATAATATGTGTGTAAGACATGTGACGTTGGACTGTGCGTTGAAGAATTTTTTCTTATAAAAATACCAAACAGCAAAATAAAATTTATTGTTTATATTTTAATATTCCATGTAATGGTACATCATTAAACCATGAAATTTTTGTAACAAATATAAGTATATTTTATATTTTCTTAAATGATATGATTTCTTATGTATTTTTATGTATGAAACATACAGTTTTCTATTAAATCTTTTTTCTTTCGTATATATTAAATTTAATACATTTTAAATAATATAAGTAAAAACCAAATAATTCTAATGAATAACCGATTGCAGAGGAATTTTTTCACACATTAGGCTTAGTGTCTAAAATAATCTGGCCACAGCGTGACACTACGCGGTAAGAAGCAGTGGGTCCAGAGAAGTATTTATTTTTTTCTCCCTCCAGTAGAGAAAGGGTTAATGCAAAAATTTTGCAAATTATCGAATAAAGATATAATAACTAATATTCTTACAAAAATAACGATAATAATAAAGATAAAGAGCTTCAAAATAACTGAAAATGCTTAAATGCTAGATGTAAAAGAAAATTCTTATTATAAAGATGAAATTTAAAAAAAAATAATAACATAATGATTTTAAATGATAAATTTGAAAATGATTGTAATATTAAAATAATTAAAAATATTTATGTTTTGTCTCAAGAGGAAAAATAAATAATTTTTCTGAAAGATTTCCTTGCTAAAGATAATGAAATCAGGAGCCAATGATTGCATATTATTCAAGATATTACTCACTATTTATTAAATGAATTTAATATCAATGGCAATAATAAAGAGCTTTTTATTCCAGAATGTTGTACTTTATGTTTTATGAATAAGCATTTTAACAGGATTGATTTTATTAATATTTTTGAAATACACAAGAATGTTCTGCTATTTAAAACTTGATAATTAAAAGAGCTTATAGATGTAACAAAAATTAATAGATATATTTTATTAAAGTAATTTTTAAGATATGAAGAATTACTTAAATTTGTGAATTGCAAAAATAATATTATTAGCTTAGAGCACAAACGCATAATTACAGGAGATGTGAGTTTATAAAAATAATATCTTACTCATGGGTATTGATCTCAGGATTAGGATGCGCAATAGAAACTAATTCATTAAAAAAGAAAAAGTTAAAATGATGTTTAAAATTTAAATAATACTCATGATATTAAATATGGCTTACTATTAGAAGCATCTAATGAGTACAAGTATTATATTAATAAAGATATTAATAATATAAGCTGTAAGACTGGGGATAATATAAGTATTCCTGAGATAAAATAACAAGTTACAGAAGTACAAAAATAATTAATAATAATATGTTATATTCATATAGTTCCAAATAATTATTAATCTATATAAAATAATCAGATTAAATACCCACATGTTTTTAGAACCATTAAAATGTTCCAAAAACCTCATTAAATTTGTAATATTCATTAATAGATTTAATACTTACATTGAAAAATGAGGTAAATTATTGCAAAAGTTTTACTTATATTACAAAACATGCAAAATATTACAAAAGGTTTTACAACGTATTATTTATAAATTTAATAAAACTATACAAACATTAAAATACCTTAAATATAAATAAAAGTATTAAAAATAAAGTATATATAATATACATTGCTTCGAATTCGGAAACTTCTTAATTCTATAGATCTTGATGATCTAGAAAGGTGAAGAATATCAGAATAATATTAATTCAAGTAAAACAGTAAAAAAAAAATTTTTAATTGGTTTCAACATCAATAACCTTTATTAATTGCAACATTCCACAGAGGACATTTATGAAAGCTTAGTAATTTCGAGAAATAATTTACTAGACTTCTACTAGTCACTCTGGTTACCATTACCGGATCGGCATGTGGTTACATGCTTCAGTATCTTAATTCAATTTTGTGATGATGGTAAGAAAATAATTTTTACCTCATCACAATTTTAATGTGTAGAATACTTCATGTATATATTTAAGTAGAATCTATTTACAGACTTAATTTCTGGCTATATTCCTTTTTGGCTGAGTTAGTATTTAATTTCGGTTTGAACATTCAATCACAATTCGACGACCGCTAGGTGAAATATTCCATTTATTTTTAAAAGCAGATAAAAAGGAATGCCAATTGAATTGTTTAGGTAGTAACTTCAAGAAATTATGTACTTCAAAATCTCAAAATATTTCTTAAAATGTTTACACGTTTTACCGAATAGTTGAATTATTTGGTTTTTAGTTAATTGTTAGTTAATATTAATAGTTTTTGTTATTGTACAATCTATAATAGCAATACCGGATTCATGAAATAAAATTTGACTATACGAGTATAGTCAAGGCTATATTTCAGATAAAATGCTTCATTCTAAAAGCATAAAGTATAGTGCACACAATAAAATAAATTGAAATTTTATTCTCCTGACGGAAAACAGAAAAACTGTAAACATTCAGGAAATAATAACGCAAAACGCAACAAGCTTCTTGACAATCGAACAGGAATGGAAAGAAAAGTTGAACATGTATGGTTCAATTTTACGGATAATAGACCTTCCCTTAAAAAATTCGCAAAAGTTGTTTCAAGATCTACTATTTCTTTTCTCTTTTTCCATCTGTTCATCCAGTTTTAGTGGAGCATACCGTAAAAGGAAATGCGTGCCACAGCAGAATAAGTCTGACGTCTCAGCTGTCGCTTTTCCTATTCTATTTGATCTCTCGAAGAAGTTGTTTTTACAACAGCTTGTTTTTTCCTACTTTGTAGTTGTTACTACAGTCAAAAGATTGGGAACTATGCAAATTCTATGTGGGAATGGATTATTTTGTAATCTTTTTTTTATTGAAGCATGGGTCCGTCACATAAATATACAACTCCTCATTTCAGATGGTTAAATTTTACAACTCTAACATATGAAGTGTTAATACCTATGCGTAATTTAATGAGATATGAATAACTACACGTAATTTTATGAGCTGTTATTAGCTAAGCGTAAAATATATGTATGTATCAAAAGAAAGAGCTTGAAAACGTGCAATACGCTTTCACTCATTAGTAAACACAAAAATCTTATACCTTATGTATTTGAAATCATCTTGCATTAAAAAAACTCATGTTATTGATTGTTTGATAAGTTCATGATCAAGACAGTAAAGGAATATCAGGACTAGTACTGAAGAAAGATCTAACATATGATAATGAAGGTTTTTACTTGAAGCATTTTACCAAAATAATGTTCCAGGTAAGAAAGAAATAATAATTTGTAAAAAGTAAATAACAGAAAAATTTGCAGCATTTTTATTGTTTTATAACTGAGCACATACTGCGTAATTGTCCCTAATTTTCGATTTGTTAACATAAATTATTTCGCAACTACATGCTTACTGAGTAAAACAGCTGTTTCTTCAGCATTTGTCAGTGTTTAACGCAATACAGTTCGGTGATAGTGGACTTTTGGTAAGGAACTTTGAGGACTGATTAATTACTGATTAATTTTATGAACGTCGCTCTAGAAGGAACACGAAGGCTATTGAAAACGGACTTCATAATTTTCAACCTCAGTTAAGTGATGAGCATGACACCTGAGCTTGCAACTTACTCTCCTAATTTCCACACCATGTCAAAGGGAGGATATAACGTTCATCAGCTCTGTCTACACGGATTGTCGTTAGTGGCATCAAGACTCGAACACACGAATCGACGAAACCTTTCGGCTGCGAATCCGCTTCCGTGATTGCTAGGCTACCTTGGGCACAAAAACTCTGAGGAATCACCAAAATCTATATGTTTATATAAGAGTATTACATTCATAGCAATAGTCTTCTAATGAAACATTGATGGTACAGAATATATAAATTAGAATTATGTGGGTTGTGATATGAGCCGACTTATCTTATCCTTATATAAATATTCCTGCACAGCATGTCGGAATCATTTTTCATTAGTGATAATGATTTGTTAGTGAAGGAACTCATTTTCGTTCTCAGAAGGAATCAATACCACTTCCTCTCACCTAACATTTTTGTAGTTGTGAATTCATTATATTATTTAAGAATTTTTAATTTACGCAATTGCCCTATACTGGAAATAATCATAGCATAGCAGATATTCAATTCTGTTACTATATCATTATGTATTTTTCTCGATGAATCTTGTTTGTTTTGCAAAATATTGCAAACAAATTCCAGAACGAAGTTTTTCAGATCCCCACAATTCTACTTCAAAAAGTAAAGTATCTCCTGATGATTGCTTCATTTGCTGTATTCCAATAGAAAACGGTATTCATGTTCCTTGTTTAACTGCAAAAAAGATTTAGTAGAAATTCATAAGGAAAAACAAGATTTATGTCACAGTTTAAGTATATTTACGTTGGAGCAATTACTTTCAAGTAAATAAGTAAAAAATATATTATTTTTCCTTATAAATTTACTTAAAAGTGTTTTACAGGGCTCCTGAAGATACGTGAAGCTTGTGGATATCTTATTAAATCTGGAGGAAATCTTAAAAATCATTTCCCACGATCTAGCTCATTGGCATCAATTCAATTCATTAACATGCGAAATTCGGTTATTTGTATATCCTGAAAGTCGATATAAGCCAGTTTGTTTGAATATACATGCCAGCGTATATTTCATTAATTGTATCCATTGCTTTAAAAAACTTATTTATAAATCGCGGGTTGATATACTAAATAAAAAAGACTCACAATCAAAAGAAAATTGTTTAAAAGTTTTTATCTTTGTTGAAAAACTGAGTAATAAAATCTAGGAAAGTGGAAATAATGCTTTTGTTAAAACATGTTTGATAAAGTTCGTATGGAAGCATTCTGATCAAATTAAAATTAATTTAAAGTATATATCAGTTCACATTTTTCTTCTTATTATTATATTTCTAAATTTAGATCTAAATAAAAAATTTAATAAGAGAAAAAATTATATATATATCTATAGATTGACACTCAAAACTACTTCTTTCGAAAGCATAACAACTAATGAATGTTTCTAACTGATTGTATTTGTTCTGAATTTTTCAAATATTTTTATACATCTAAAACACAAACAAATTATTAAGATAGGCATAAAACTACTCTCAAAAATGGAAGAAGAAAGATCCAAAAATAAATAAGTATATATATATTAAGCTACCCTTTCACTGTTATTTCGTAGCATTCCAATAACTAAAAAATATGCAAATGTTTGAACTGAGTCATACAAACGCCAAAAGAGTAGCAAAACGTCACCCTGAATTCCATTGTGAAGTAACCATATTGTTCCAGATCAAAGGATATACGCATGAATAAATTCTAAAGTATACAAGCATATTTCTTTCATTATATTCAACACTCAGTAATATTAATATGATGAAACAATCTGCTTTGTTTTTTAAATATGTTGTGAATACAAGAATAGAACAATATTGATTATCAATAAAATGAGTTTACTCCAGAGATGTTCCATTTATTAAAAGTAAATACTTCTGCATTCAGTAGAAAGGAAAACCTTATTCATTTCATAGAAAACAATTGCACTGAAGAATATGCACTGGTAAAAAAAAGCAAATCTAAACGTAAAGAATAAACTTAAGTTGCTTTTCCTATTTAAAATTCAAAGAAGCGTGAAATAAAATTTTGGATAATTTAGATTCATTTATTTTGTTGATTGCTTTTTTTTTCTATTTAGTCTTTCAGACGTATCCCAGAAAAGGAAGACATTTGCCTCACTAGGAAAATGAAGACTTCTTCTTCTTTTTTTTTCTTTTTTCTTTTTGCTTTTTCTATTCTATAAAAATCATTGAAGAAAGAATTTGCATTATACTCCATGCCTTATTTATTTAAAAAAAATATATTTTCGTTTAAAGAGAAAGAGAGTTATATTCTTATTTTCCTTTTTAATAATAGAGACTAAATTTTCCTAAAAAACAAAATACGAGTACTGTCCAAAATTTTTATTTTTCTTGGTTTATTTTGAGTGTCAGAATGAAAGTTTTTTTTTTTTTTTTTTTAAATTGAATTTCAATGTATTCTTTAAAGAATTGCTTTATAGTTTTAAGAAATGATGCGAATGCACTACAATCATTGAAAGTCTGTGTATGTATGAAGCCCATGGTTATTTTCACATAATTAAATTACACATTAGCATTTTCTGAAAAATAATTAAGAAAAAACCCAGTGTTCATTGGAGAGATGAAGGGAAATCATTTTAGTGAATATATTTCTGGATTTTAATTTTTCCATAGATGACTGCATAATTTTAGCTAATCATTGCATAAAAAATTTAAAATAATAGAGTTCCTTTTTCTCTTTCTCAGCTCTTTTTCCCCCACTAAATATTTTGTCCATTTTCCTTAACTACACTATATTCTTTCCCCTTTTAAAAGATTTTGTTGTATAGTACATGTTATTATAATTTACATTTTAATTCCTTTATATATTTTGGTTTCTATCTCACAGTCAAAAATAACTTTGAATTTTGCAATACTTGTCTTGTGCTTGTGATAAAATTCTCTCAAACTTTTTTCCCTTTAATTTTAAAGAGCTGTGAGGTATTAAAAACGCTTCTTTACGAGGCATTATTATTTTTATAATACCGTTAGAAGAATTGTTTCTGAGCAATAAGAGCAAAAAAATTACTTTAAATAATTTAATGGTTTTTTAAGAACCATTATTTTTTTCTTTTATTTTTATAATTACTAATATAACAGTATAGTCTCAGTAATATAAAACCACGCTGATGTTTTTATTAGAACAACTTTTAATGAAATCAGCACTGAAAATTAAATTGAAAAAAAGTTATGTCACGTAACATTTCATGAATGTTATGTATATATTTTTAAAGCTTTTCATAATAATTGTTGGTAGAAATCAATAAATCTGTTTTTTTAAATTTAAAAAGAAAATTAGCTTCTTTAAAAATATTTAAACTGTTTTAATGAATGGTCAGATGGTATTTCATATATAAAATTGATATGTCACATTTATTTAAATTTCTCAATTAATCTCTATTAGTTATCATTAAATTTGAAATTTATTATAAGTAAACTTAATTTGAAGATAATTTTACTACTGGTGTTTTCTTGTTTCATGTACGACATTTTTTCTTGTAATAGCATACATCTCATTTTTCAAGTCTTGCACCAAAATCAATTCTCATGCTACAATGCTACATTTTATTTCATAGCTATTACTCCATTAACATTTTATACTTGGAAATAAAGTCCAAATTACACAGGCTCTATGTCATAATACCGGTGCTTAAAATATTTTAGGATAGCGTTAGCAAACACATACCAGAGGGATGACATACAAAGGAAATCTATAAGACTAAGCAAGAGAAAAATATATAAATTAATAGTATTATTTTAGTGTATTCCTTTATTCGTATCATATAATTTTATTCTACTAGAGATATGCCGACTTCCCGTTTCGAATTACACATAAAATTAGAATGATGTTGCCATTTTATATTTTATTTGACCACAAAAAGGTTAACAGTTTTTCGATCTATTTGATATTCTTATTAGATTCATGAAAAAGGTTTAGTTTCTAACAGAAAATTTTAAATTGTCAAAGCAAAAACTTAGCAAAATATAGTACATTACCAGAAAGTGTAGTGTATTATTTTTATATTATTTTGTATTTCTATTTTAAGAAAATATTACATTTACTTATTTATCTTAAATATTATCAGCTTACCTTACTTTCTAACAATTCTTTCTTACGGTAAAAGCACTTCACCTATTTCCCTTTGTCTTACGCTCTTTAATCCTGAATTTTTTAGAAATCACATCATCGATGGGTATTTATTCCATGAATTACTAAGGTATTAATATGAGGATAATTTATATCTTCTGAATTATATTTTTTCCAATTATAAACATAATTTAAATTATTTTTAACTTTATGAAATTAAAGAATATGGCTAGCTTGTGTGGAATGGTTTTAAATTCTTAAAATAATGTATATTAACCACGAGAACAAGAAATACAGCAATTCGAAGTTACATAATTATTGTTAATATTGAGACATGTTTTCAATCTGAAAATGTGTTTCAAGTTTGAAACCTATTATAAGATTAATCAATCCTAAGTCGTTAATCTAACTTTCAAACAACTGATATCTTCGTACCTGTTAAGTACTTGAATATAATCTGTTATTTGAATAACAGGATAATTTCAAACATAAAAGAGATTAAAAAGTTATGCAAAATGTACTACATGAAAAGCTATTCCTTTCTCACCATGATTAATCAATCATCTTCGAAAGTGATATTAGATTATCAGTGCCGGGAAAAATGTCTTCTTCTGAGAAATGTTATTCATTTATCAAGCGAATCAAAATAGAAGTTCGAGATTCCGAATTTAAGATTTATGTACACCGCATTTTATTCTACGAAACGGGTAGAAATGTAAGTCACACTGAAAAAAAAGGATTCTGACTCATTTTGAAAATATATTTTCCTGCTTTTATACGCAGTTTCGAACAGAATAAAATCTGAAAGAAAGGTTTTCAATCAAATGTATTTCTTCCCATAAACTTTGCAAATTGTTATTAAAGATTGAAGTGGTTGACTGGTCGGTTAACTATATTATATAATTAGAATTACTTTGTTTTAAGAAATATTAAAATTTTTTATCTTTGTTTAAAATTCTTCTGATATAGCTTAGGGATTTGTAAATGAAGTTATAATACTTCACGCCCAATCTATCTTATGAAATACATCTTCTGAAATATTACTTATCTGTTTCACTTAGATGAAACCATGCCAACATATAATTTAAATTTTAATGTATGAAAATCTAAAATGACACACGTAGGAAAGTAAAAAGTAATTCAGCAAAGAGTCTAATTTTACATTTTTAAGTCAATTACAATAGCTAAAAACTGAAAATTCTTTGAATATCCTTAACTTTGTCAGATAAAGTATTACTTTTGTTTCTTAATTACATGTTTCACAGAATCATATGTACGTGCTTATGTGCAATTTTAAATAGACATATTTGGAGTTAAAACTACATTTATCATTAAAATATTTTTTGAGAATTGATAAACCTCTGAGTGAGATTTTGATATTCTTTATTAATGCAAAAAGGTTTTTTCAAATAGTTATGTTTCTGCATTGAATCTTAATTTATCTAGATTTGTTTAATCAAAAACAACCTTTTTTTTTCATTTGTTCTTCTTAAAACGGATAAAATAAACGTTTTGTCGAATTACTAAACTAAGTATTAAGATTTCGGTATTTTTAAATTACAAAGTTATTAAAAAGATATTAAGACAAAATTAAATTTTAAAATTTATTCTGTATGCTTAATCAAAAATACAAAGGTATAATCAAAAATAATATTGAAAAGAAAAAAATCGAAGTAACATTCCGTTTGTTGATACTTCAAGAAATAATTCTTTTATCATGGAAAAGAAATTGGTATCTAATACGTATCTATGGGTAATGCATCGAACTTTCTAGAGGGTGTTCTAAAACGGTGACAAAACCTATTCAGAATAAGATTCCTATCTTCGCGGGCATTAAAAATGGACTTAAGACTTATACTTTCACGGTCCATAGTTATTTAAAGAAAAAAAATACGAAAGGAAAACCCTTGCATCATATTCGGTTCTTAGGAAAATATCTGTATTCGAAACATGGACACCAGAATTCAATTTTTTTTTCAAAGAAAATGTTTATAATGTCCTCTGTAGACACTGATGCTCCGAAGGGCATGTCATTGAATGTCTGACTGCACAAGATGGAGACACGTATGCTCTAAAGTATATGTGTATCGAACACAAAAAATGTATGCTCTAAAGCAAGAGCCACCAAACGTTTTTTCTGATCTACCCCCAAAAATTTTAAAATTCTCTTGATAAAAAAATTGATAAGAAATCGAGAAAATTATAAAAGAAGAAAAATCTTACCTGTTTCTTAAATAAATTAAGGAACATTTTTTTTTTTTTTTTTTTTTTTTTTCGCTTTTGATTGTGGCAAAATCAAATTCTTCAAAAATCAATAAGAAGGAGCTGGATGACTCTAGGCTAGATTAGCTATATTTGGATAAAATTTGTTAACTTAAGTCTTACTTTGTCTCGGAGCTCCATTTTCTATTTATTTCTCTTCTTTTTTTTTTAAAAATAGATATAACTTGACTGAAGCCAGATTCAACTATGTATGAGCTTGGCAATGCAATTCAAATTAGGAAATGTTGTGTTATGAGTTTTGGATATTTTTGCGTAATATTTAAATTGTACAAAGTTTACTCCCAGTTAAAATATTAAAAAACATCTTTGCTTCATGGTCAACTAATAATTCAATGACATCTTGCAAATGACTGTCGTCATTTTCAACATGAGCAGAAAGAGGCGCTGTAGTCCATTCTAGGATATCTACATTTTTAATATCTCCAAAGCGCAGTTTAAGATCATCACTTAATTATTGAAGATGATTTGCATGTATTTCTAATTCTACGTTGGTTATGTCCAATTGTCGTAAATTCGAAAAGTATTAAAAATGTTCACGTAACAATGAAAACTTAAACACATTTGATACATCTTGAAAGCTTAAAATAATTGTTCGTGCTTGAATTGATGTTATATTTCTTCCTCGACTTTTATAAACTGTCTGCAAGTTAAATTTTTAGATTAAATTCTATTTTCTACACAATGTTAAATTTATAAACTGCTGTTTGTAGAAAATGCAACACCATGAAGGAATCATCAGAATCAAATGAAATTCGCAGCAAATGTCAATTATAGGATATTATGCAAATTAATAAAGTTTCAGAGCCATCGCGCGTGCGCGGCGCGCGCAGCGCCCTCTGAATTGATGCTGAAAGCGTATAAATAAAGTGCTGTAGCGGGACGTTGAAAAAAGTCTATGATTATTTGTTAGTGGCAAACGTTTAGTGAGACCTGAGTATGCCTCCACGACGGAAGAATAAGAAATTCAAGCAACTTACGGAGTTTGAACGAGGGAGGATAATCGGCCTTCGAGAAGGAGGATTTTCCTATCGCGCAATAGCAGCTCGTATGCAGCGGAACAGTTCCACAGTGATGCGAGTTTGGAAGCAGTGGACCGACGAGCACCGAACAACTCGAAAAACAGGCACTGGACGACAGAAGGTGACGTCAGAGCGCGATGATCGACACCTGCTCCGCATGGCGGTGAATGATCGCACAGCTTCCTCCAGGCAGCTGGCAGCACGTTGGTCTACTGCTACAGGTGTACAATTGTCGGCTTCGTCAATTCGTCGTCGTCTGCTGCGCCGTGGATTGCGTGCAAGGGTGCCTTTATACAGGATTCCCCTCACGGCGAATCATCGACGGCTGCGTCGGCAGTGGGCTCTTGAGCACAGAGACAGGCGAGCTGATTGGCACCAAGTTGTCTTTTCAGATGAATCACGCTTCAATTTGTGGACCCATGATGGCCGTGTTCGTGTTAGACGTTATGCCGGTCAACGCTGCCTTCCTGAGTGTATTATTGAACGACATAGTGGTCGAACACCCGGAGTTATGGTCTGGGGTGCGATTTCGTATCATGGACGATCCAATTTGATACGAATTGAGGGTAATCTCAATAGCAACAGGTACGTCCGTGAAGTGCTACAGCCCGAAGTCGTTCTTTTCCTTCAAGGCATCCCTGGAGCTATCTTTCAGCAGGATAATGCACGCCCACATGTTGCGCGGACTGTTCGAGACTTCTGTTCAGCACAACGCATGCAACTTCTTCCTTGTCCTGCTTATTCACCGGATATGTCGCCTATTGAGCACGTGTGGGATATGGTTGGTCGGCGTCTCGCTCGTGATCCGCGTCCTGCAGTTTCCAAAGACGAACTTTGGTTGCGCATACAAGCGATATGGAATTCTCTTCCTCAAGCAGATATTCAACATCTGTTTGACTCCATGCCACGTCGTATAGCAGCACTTATTGCAGCGCATGGTGGCTGCACCAAATACTGATTTCGGACGCTTAATTTGTTTCTTTTGTTTTGAAAATTTCATCATTTATTTGTATCAGTACAAGTCGTTTCTGCATTAAATTTCATTTGATTCTGATGATTCTTTCATGGTGTTGCATTTTCTACAAACAGCAGTATATTAACCCTCCGAGCGTTTTACTTTTTTGTGTAAAGCTATACCGAAAGCGATCTACTTAGGCACAGCTAAAGGTCCCGAAAAGTTTTCCCTTTCCATTCACAAATTCTTCAAAAATGCAAGAGCCTCCTGTTCCTACCCCCTTTTATGACGCGGGTGGTCCACACAACCCCTTGGGTTGGGCATTTAATTGCTTAGATCCGACGCTTAGATAAGCGATTTCGTTGCCTAGGGGAAATCTTGTACGGCAGGCTACAAGCAAGCTGGAATGGGGTTCAGATTATTCACAGATCAGAACTTGGAAGATGTTCGCCCGATCTATTGAGTTTCAATAAAAGCGTTCCAACAAATGAATAATAAAAAAATATAGCTTGATAAAAATTGGTGGTTTCATAGTTGAAAAATATTTGTTTGCTTCAAACAATAGAAAATTTTTTTTTTCTGTAATTTTTAAAAACTTTTTTTTTAATTTTAATATTACGATTTTAACCTAGAAAAAGCACCCTATATTCATTATTGAATACGAGACCAAGAAAATACAAAATTGTTTGCATGTTTTGAAAAAAATTAATGATTAGTATTTGCTATCAAGCACTATTTGCTTAATCAAAGCGCCAGAATTGTCAAAAAAGTTTAATTTTTATAGAAGATTGAATTCTCAGAAGCAGTTTGCTTGTAAAAATAAATATCAATAAATATTTTTAGGATAAAATAAAATCTTAAATTTCGTAAAATCACGTGTTTCAAATACAGTAATCGAGACGCATTAGGTCACATATTTAGGCGTTTTTTGGATCAGGTGAAGAATGCACACTTATTCATTATTTTCGAGGTATGAAGTAAAATTGGCGCCACTGTTTTAAAATTGAAATTTTGAACAGAATTTATTTTGAAAGATAATATTAAATGCTTTAGTAATTTGCATAATATTTTAGTGGACGGTAACGCTGATCCTCATAAAAATGTAAAAATTAGTTTGGTCAAACATATATCAGATCTGCAAAAAACCTTTTTTGAAACCTGTTCAAAATAAAAAATTATCTTGGATCCAAAATCTTTTTAAGACTTTTAATTCACTGAACTCCCAATAAAAGCAGTTGGTGTGGTGTGGAAGTTAGGAGAGGGGCTGCCAGCTCAAGTGTCGTCCTCTGCACTTGACCGAAGTTCAAAATTACGAGGTCCATTGCCAATAGCCCTCGTGTTGCTTCCAGTGCGACGTTAATAAGAAAACACTAAACTAAACCCAATAAAAGAAGAAAACCTCCGAACTCCCAACAAAAGAAAAAATTGAGTGTATATCAGTTTGATTGATATATCACATTGATGTATACTCAATTGAAATTAAAAGTTAGTTAAGTGTTATAATGTATTTTTTGATTGACAATAGAAAATAATATCATGAAATTGCCGTAAGAGTTGTGAAACATCTAATATCATATGTTTCAACCTATATATGCGAAAAATCTTTCTCTTTGTACACTGCGACAAAAACAAAATACAGAAATAGGTCGGATGCTGAAGAAGACATTAGGTTGATGGTTTCAGAAATTTTTACAGACGTAAAAATACTTTGCAATAAAAAACAATCATGGTCATATCATTAAAATTCTTTTTTTTTTCATTATTTGTTATATTTAAAAAAATATTGCTTTTGTTTATTATGCATAGGCCATATTTTAGGGGGAAAAAAACTTTCGCTACCTTAACATTCATTAATCTTACTAAGACGTTTCTAATAAAAAAATAGAAATGCAATAATAATTTTGTAAATTTGATTAGGATAAAGAGCTTTGATATCCTATTTTTTCTGCTGTTTGATCAAGGGGTTCCTTGAAGGTAATGGTAAGCTCAAAAGGTTCCCCAAAGTGCAAGAGGTTGAATACCTCTGCTCTAAGCGAAATACCCCATCTACATCCACTTTTGTGCAAAGGTAATATATTTTACATTCAATAAATAATTTTAAATTTTAATGGAGTATATATTCTTCAAAATGTCAAAATATTTCTAGCCATCTTCAATCCCACATTTTAATTTTCAACTTTCTGTTTCTTTGGTGTTTTCAAACTTTAAGTACATATTCGTATTATATCTTTTAACAGAAAATTGTCATCGATTACTACATCTTACATATCAGTTATTACAAATTTGGCAGTGAGAGAAACTTTTCCCTTTTTAATTTGTCTTTCAAAACAGTACACTTAAAACACTTTAGTTCAGTGAAGTTGACAAACATTTCCTCAAAGAATTCATAACAAATTTTGTAAGCAATTTTAAATTTTAGAAATGTATTCTTAATCCCAGGAATATAACCATATATAATTGTTAGTTTATTCTTTAGTATTAATGGTATGCATTTATCATCATATCTCGTTCTATATCGGAATAAAATAAACTGTAGCTGAAATATTATGATGTTTAATTTCTTTGGTAGTTTTACAGAAAAATAATGTCTGGCTGTAGAGAAAAGAGAGCGTATGATTTGATCTATTGAAAGGTGATATTTTTTCCAAATGTAAGGTATTTTTTAAATTTAAATAACTTGACCGAAGCGGATCATATAATTTCAAAATGCACTCTATTTGTGCTCTGTTTGTGTGCTGGTTTCAAAGTAAACCACCTCACTTCTGAATAGCCGAGCAGCTTTTTATATTCAATATCAAAATGAATGCAAAATTGCTTACGATTTGCTTCTCCAACCTTAAAGGGACTAAAATATATGTTTAAGTTCAGTGCAAAATATTCACAATATGTAAAAATAATATTCATCTATTAATTTTTGTCCATTTTACAAATTGTACCTAAAAAGAGTTATATGTGTTTATTAGATCAAAAATTCGTTTATAACAAATCAGGTATAATTTTGGGTAGTTTAAATTTCAATATAATATACATATTTTAAAACAAATGCAAAAAGAGTCAATTTATTCAAACTTGTATTTCATGAATAAAATAAATCAGTGTTCATATGTTCTCAAATAAACAAAATTGTAATCAAAGTGTTCATTCAATTTACAAAAAAATGCAAAGAATCGTATATAAGCAATAATTTTAATTGTTACAAATGTTAAAAATATCAGAGACACATAAGAAGAAAAAAAATAAATATTTTATAGTAAATGCTTAAACAAAACAAAAGTACTAAGTCTTTAAAGTACCTTAATGCCTACTTTCAGAACAATTTGTTATTTGAGAAAAAATTGTTTGTGAAACACAATATTGTGTATATATAACAGTGTACAGTTTAATTTAAAATTATAATTGAATTTAAATTATAAATTTTTTAACATTTGTGATAATAATGTCACTTATATCTATTTTTAATAATCTGTGAATGCATCAAACTATTACTTTATTATGTTGACGGTATATTTAATATTACGTATAATATAACGAATAAATTTCTAACTGAATTTTAAAATAATTATTTCAGAAACTATTGTAGATATGCTCATAATTTTTGTATACCGAAGTTTTAGCATCTCAGCTCTGCTTCCAAGTAAAATTTTTATTTTATATTCATCAAATTTTTCAGCCTACTTTTTGCTAATAACGTGTGATTTTTAACTGATTTGTAAAAAATTTACGGAATATATGAAAATATGCTGGCGATGAAATATATTAAATTTTGAATTTTATATTTTAAATTTTCATAGAATTGTAAATTTATGTGATTAATAATTTTTAACTTTGTATGTACCATACATAAATATTTTTTGATGTAATTTGAAAAGCAGATTTTCAGGGTAGCTTATGTAAAATTCGTAGTTGTATAATGTTAAGATTACGAAAAATGTCCGGATTTTAATTACATGTACTTCAATTATCCTTTAACAGAAGATAAATTATAAGGGATTTAACACATATGAATATTTTTTTAAATTTGAATCTTCAAATAATTAGTAATCAAAAGTATCTGTGCAAAAGTACAGTTGATACTTACACGTATGAACAAATATAAATGTGTGCAGATGCTATTAATTACTAATTTTTCAAAAATCAAGTTTGAAAAATATGAGTTGGAGTGGGAAATCGCATTCTTTTTCTCTTTGAGGGAAGATGTAGTTCAGTTATTTAAAATTCGGATGTATTTCAAAACTTAACATTACAAAACTGAGTATCATGCGTAAGCTGTCCTGAATACCTGGCTTTGAAATTATGAAAAAAAACAAACTAATAGATTTAAAAAAAAGTTTAATTTTTGGTATTACTTTTATTCATGCATTAGAGATTTTTAAAAGTAAAGAAATACAGAAGCTTAAAAATTATTCATTTGTAATAATTGAAAATCTTAAAGCGTTTCTGATTTTGACTCGTTCGTTTTTTTTTTTTAAATTTATGACACGTTATTAGGAAATAAATATTATTTTAAAAACTGAAAGTAGTGAATAAAGTAACACAAATGAAACAATAGAACGTATTTATTGTTTTCATACATTCTCTGTATTTAAACAAACATTTTATAGATATATATTTAGCGATGTTTTTCGAGATTTATAGAAATAACATAAAAACTTAACTCTATTTGATATTTTTTAATATGAGGAAAAATAAAAAAGGTGAATTTTTAGCAATCAAAGAAAATATACAAAGATTAATTTGTCCAACAATATAAACCAGTAGGTTTCCTACTCTATCTAAATTTGTTAAAATTCCAAATGAATATTAATTAAAAATGGGATTAAAATCTAGTTAATTTTGTGATTGAACTTTAAAGCGTTTTTTGGATTGGTTTAAATAAAAAATTTTATCTCGAAAGCTAGGTCAAGGGACGCATTTCTTTCATAAACCCAATAAAATCTCAACTCAAGTTGACCAACAAACACACTTGAAAGGAAATTTTCCCCTTCCCCTCTTGAACGAATGTCTCAATGGAACTCTCTTTAGCCCTAAGGGCAAGAGGTTCCCTTGTGAAACCATAAAATTTCCCTGAAGTTGTTTAATGTGTACGCAACCTCCCAATTATCTAACAAGATGTAAAACTTTAAAAGAGGGAAGGAATTGCAGAAAATACAGCATAAAACGATCTCGAATACGCATCCTGTGATGGCGAAAAAAAACTTTGGCTCTGGCCTTTCAGTTACGCTCCCTACACAGCCACACGGATTACGGCGCAAACGCTTTGGAATATCTCAGACGGTACGGAAAAAGCGTGTGTAGAGCAGCTTGAGGTTAAATAAATTTACTTGATTATATTCTTCAATTATTATTATTTTTATTTTCACTTAATTAATTTTTATATACAAATTAACAATGGAACAAATTTGGATAATGTATGCCTTAAATAATTAAAAAAAATAATAAATTTTTTGGGGTTGACCAACAGACATATGGGCATGGCAGCAGCCAACGTAATAATAGCCAGCCAACCAACATGTAATAACAATAACCAATGTGTGTAGGCATGTATGTATGTATGTGTATGTATGTAATAATAATAGCGTAAGCAATAATAAAGGCATGTATATGTATAATATGTGTAGCCAGCAATGTAATAATAATATGTATGAGCATGTATGTATGTAGTATGTGTGTATGGAGACATGTATGTATGAAGCATGTAGCCTTACTTTAGCAACTCTTCAACTGTATGTGTATGGTACATGCTCTTAACCAGCCAGCCAACCCATAGCCATGTATGTAATAGCCAATATATGACCAACCATGTGTGTGTAATAAATAATAAAACGTATAACAATAGCCAATGTGAGGCAAGCAATGTGTGTATGTGTGTATGTTTACACACATAATAATAGCAACAGCAGCAGCCAACCAGCATGTCTCATATGTGACTTTTTAGCCAACAATATGATATGATAATATGAAACTTGTTTGTGTTGTTTTCATGTATGTTTTTTGAAATTCATGTTATGTATGTTTTTACATTGCACGTATGATGTAATGTTAAATGTGTATGTTGTATGTTTTTGATATGTTTATATGAAGCTGTTTTATGTTGTGTGTGTGTGTATGACCAATATGTTTATGTAGGCTTGTATGTAATATAAAGAACGTAATAATAATAATGTATGTCAAAGATATGTATGTATGAGCTTGTATAATTTTATATGAGCGTTTTTTTGTTTTTGTATGTGTTTTTGTTATGTATTGTAATAACCAGCAATGGTTGTGTAATAATAACAGCAATGAAGCATGTATGTAATAATAATAACCAGCAATATTAATAATAATAATAATGTTTTGTATGTGTATGTAATATGTAATAATATGTGTATGTAACCAGCTATCAACATCAATAATAATAGCAACAACAATGTGTAATGTGTAATAACCAATAATAACGTGGCATATGTGTGTAATAATGGCCAATAACAATCAGCATAACAACCAATAGCCAATATGTGTGTAGCCAACCAATGGCAACCAGCCAATAATAACCAATAATAAGCATGGCCAGCAGACTGTATCTTCAATAATAAACCAGCATGTGTTTTGTCAATAATATTAATGGCGGCATATAATAATGTATGCAGCAATATGTGTAATAATGTTTTGCTCAATAACAATAATAATAACTAGCCAATAGCCAATGTATGTATAATAATAGCCTTCAATAATAATAATAATGTTTTCTTCAATAATAACATGTATGTAAATAACTATCTTCAATGACAGTAACTATGTGTGTTTGTATAATATGTAATAATAATAATAGCTAGCATAATAATAATAATAATAATGTATGTGTAATAACAATATCGTTTGTAATATGTAGCAATGGTTTGTATGTATGTAATATTAGCGTAATAATAACAACCAACCAGCAATAGCCAATATGTATGTAATAATAATATGTAATAATAGCCAGCAGCAATAATATCAGCAGCAACCTTAGCCAACATGTATGTGTAGCAACAGCCAATGTATGTAATAGCCAATAATGGACATGTATGGCAATAGTAGTTAACATAATAATATGGTTTGTATGTAGCAATAATAAAGATAATAATAATAATAATAATAATAATAATAACTAGTAATATCAACAATAATAATATCAGGTATGACGTAATGTGTAATGTAATAATAATGATAAGCTGTAATAATATGTGTAATGGCATGTGTATGTATGTGTAATAATATGTATGTCTTGGCATAATAATGTGTATGTATGACAGCGTAATAATAATAATGTGTGCTCAGCCAGCAATGGCCAGCAGCAATAGCCAATGTTTTGTAATAATAACCAATAGTATGTGGCAATAATAATAACAGCCAGCAATAATAATAGTAATGTGTGTGTAATAATGTGTATGTCTTGCTGTATGTATGTAATATGTGTGTGTACATATTAACAATAATAATAATATGTAATAGCCAATAATGATAGCCCCACATGTGTATGAGCATGTAAGGTATGTTAGAGATCCTTATGTTGCATGTATGATGTATGTGTGTTTGTAATGTATATGTATGTGAAGCTTGGAAATAAGGTATGCTCAGTTTAATGTGTAATAATATGTATTAGTATAAAAGAAATGAAGCTTAGCATGAGTATGTTAGAGATGTATGATAATATGTAACATGACAGCCATGTTAAAGCGATATTGACCAAGAATCAATATGTTGTATGATAGGAAATGTAAAGGTAATGTAAAGAAATGAAGCATGTGAAGTAGGTTTGTATGTAATAATATGTGTATATTGTAATAACTGTAGCCATATACCATATATGTATATGTATGTATGTATGTATGTATGTGGCAACAACCAACAATAACCAATAGCAATAATATGCTGTAATATATCAACTATGTAACATATGAAATATGAATTTATGTAACAGCAGCAGCTGTGTAATATGTGTGTAATGTAAAGAATGAAGCATATGGAGTATGTTGAGTATTGTAGCCAGCTAATATGTAGTATGTGTGATACATGTGTGATAAGTATGTATGAAATATGATAAAGAGTATAAAGAAATGATGTAAAGAATAGAGCATGTATTTGTATGTTGTATGTGTAAAGGAAATATGTGTATGTATGTATGTATTAGCTTGTAATGTATGTATGTGTTTGTATATGTAATAATAATAACAGCCAGCATGTATGTATGTGTATGTAGCATAATAGCCTGTGTAATATGTGTAATGGCACATGTGTAGCCAATATGTGTGTTTTGTGTAATAATAATAACCAATGGATATATATATATATATGTTTATATATATGTATATGTATATATATCTTATATATATATATATGTATATATATATATATATAACTTATATATATATGTATGCTTATATATATATATATATATATGTGTATATATATATATATGTTTATATATATATATATATATATATATATATATATATATATATATAATATTTAATATAAACATATTGAACTCAAAAATTTATTATTTTTAATTATTTAGGAGGCAATACATTATCAAATTTGTTTCCATATTAATTTGCATATAAAATTAATTTCATGAGAAATAAAATAATAATAATAATGAAGAATATAATCATAAATTTATTTTAATATGCTGCTGTTTTGTAGAAAATGCAACACCATGAAAGAATCATCAGAATCAAATGAAATTTAATGGGAAACGACTTGACTGATACAAATAAATGATGCAATTTTTCAAACAAAAAGAAACAAATTAAGCGTCCGAAATCATATTTGGTGCAGCCACCATGCGCTGCAATAAGTCTGCTATCGACGTGGCATGGAGTCAAACAGATGTTGAATATCTGCTTGAGGAAGAGAATTCCATATCGCTTGTATGCGCAACCAAAGTTCGTCTTTGAAACTGCAGACGCGGATCACGAGGCGAGACGCCGACAACCATATCCCAGCATCCAATAGGCGACATATCCGGTGAATAAGCAGGACAAGGAAGAAGCTTGCATGCGTTGAACAGAAGTCTCGAACAGTCACGCGCAACATGTGGCGTGCATATCCTGCTGAAAGATAGCTCAGGGATGCCTTGAAGGAAAGGAACGACTTCGGGCTGTAGCATACGGACGTACCTGTTGCTGTTGAGAGTACCCTCAATTCGTATCAAATTGATCGTCCATGATACGAAATCGCACCCTGACCATAACCTGGCTTCGACCACTATGTCGTTCAAAATACACTCAGAAGGCAGCGTTGACCGGCATCGTCTACGAACACGGCCATCATGGGTCCACAAATGAGCGTGATTCATCTGAAAGACAACTTGGACGCCAGTAGCTCGCTTCTGTGCTCAAGAGCCCACTGCCGACGCAGCCGTCGATGATTCGCCGTGAGGGGAATCCTGCTAAAGGCACTTGCACGCAATCCACGGCGCAGCAGACGACGACGAATTGACGAAGCCGACAATTGTACACCTGTAGCAGTAGACTAACGTGCTGCCAGCTGCCTGGAGGAAGCGTCATCATTCACCGCTCAGTGAGCAGGTGTCGATCATCGCGCTCTGACGCTCACCTTCTGTCGTCCAGTGCCTGTTTTCGAGTTGTTCGGTGCCGTGGTCCACTCTTCCAAACTCGCATCACTGTGGAACTGTTCCGCTGCATACGAGCTGCTATTGCGCGATAGGAAAATCCTCCTTCTCGAAGGCCGATTATCCTCCCTCGTTCAAACTCCGTAAGTTTGCTTGAATTTCTTATTCTTCCGTCGTGGAGGCATACTCAGGTCTCACTAAACGTTTGCCACTAACAAATAATCATAGACTTTTTCAACGTCCCGCTACAGCACTTTATTTATACGCTTTCAGCATCATTCAGGGCTCGCGCACTCACACGATGCTCTGAAACTTTATTAATTTGCATAATATCCTATAATTGACATTTGCTGCGAATTTCATTTGATTCTGATGATTCCTTCACTTGGTGTGCATTTTCTACAAACAGCAGTTTATAAATTTAACATTATTGAAAATAGGAATTTAATCAATTTAACTTGCAGACAGTTTATAAAGTCGAGGAAGAAATATAACATCACATTCAAAAGCACGAACAATTATTTTAAGCTTTCCAAGATATATTAAACTGTGCTTTAAGTTTTCATTGTTTACGTGAACCATTAATAACTTTTCAAATTTACGACAGTTGGATATAACCAATCGTAGAATTAGAAATATATACAAATTCATCTTCAACAATAAGGATGTTTAAACTTCGCTTTGGAGATATTAAAAATTAGATATATCCCTAAATGTACAGTCGCCTCTTTCTGTCATGTTGAAAATGATTAGTCATTGAATATCTGAATTATTGACCCATGAAGCAGATGTTTTTTAAATTTTATCGCAAAGTTGAAGCTTTGTACGAATTTAAAGCTGGAAAAATCAAAACCAATAATACGTATTTCCTAATTTGAATTGCATTCCCAACTGCATAATAGTGAATCTGGCATCAATCAAGTTAATATCTATTTTTAAGCAAAAGAAGAGAGAAATAAATGAATATGAGACTGGGTGTACAAGTAGACTATAATCAACAAATTTTATCCAAATAGCCTAGTATCTAGCCTCAAGCATAACGTCACTTCTCTATTGATTTGAAAATTTGATTTTGCATAATAAAGCGAAAAAAAAAAAACTATGTTCCTTAATTTATTTAAGAAAAACAGGTAACAGCTTTTTTCCTTTTATACTTTTTCTCATTTACTATCAATTTTTATCAAGAGAATTTTAAAATTTTTGGGGGGTGATTGAGAAAAACGTTTGTGGCTCTTGCTTTAGAGCTCATACATTTTTTTTGTCGAACACATATATTTTTTTACGCATGTGTCTGCATCTTGTGCAGTCAGACATCAATGACATGCCCTCGAGAATCAGGTTACAGAGGACATTATAAACATTTCTTGAAAAAAATTGAATTCTGGTGTCATGTTTTTCGAATAAAATATTTTCCTAAGAACCGAATGATGCAAGGTTTTCCTTCGTATTTTTTTCTTTAAAATAACTATGGACCGTAAATTAATAAAGTCTTAAGTCCATTTTAATGCCGCGAAGAGTGATCTTATTCTGAATAGGTTTTGTCACCGTTTTACGAACACTCTTTAGAAATGTTCGATGCATTACCATAGATACTGTATTGATGCTAATTTCTTTTCCATGATAAAGAGATCTATTTCTTGAAGTATCAACAAACGAATGTTACATTTTTTTCTTTTATTTTTCGACTTATACCATTTGATAAGATACAGAATAAATTTTAATTTTTTGACTAATATCTTTTAATAACTTTGTATACTAAGTCAAAATTACAGAAATCTTAATATTAAAGTTTAGTAAGACAAAACGTTTATTTTATTCGTTTTAAAGAACAATTGAAAAAAAATACAGGTTATTTTGATTAAACAAATGTCTAATAAGGTATTAAGACTCAATGCAGAAATGCATAACTATTTGCAAAAAACATTTTTCTTAATAGAATATCAAAATCATTAGAGGTTTATCACTCAAAAAATATTTCTAATGATAAATGTAATTTTTAACTCCAAATATGTCTATTAAAACTTGCCATAACATTACATATGATTCTGTGAAACATGTAATTAAAGAAACAAAAGTAATACTTTATCTAGAAAGTTATGGCTATTCAAAGAATTTTCAGTTTTTATGTCTATGTAATGACTTAAAATAATGTAAAATTAGACTTCTTGTTGAATTACTTTTACTTTCCTACGTTGTCATTTTAGATTCTTCATAATAAAATTAATTTATGTTGGCATGGTTTCATCTATTAAGAAACAGAATGTAATAGTTCAGAGATGTATTTCATAAGATAGATTTAGGATCGTAGTATTATAACCTTCAATTTACAAATCCCTAAATCAGTATCAAAGATTTAAACAAAGAGAAAAAAATTTTTAATATTTCTTAAAAAACAAAGTATTCTATCTATAATAGTAGTTAACCGACCAGTAACCACTATCTTTAATAACAATTTTACCAAAGTTTTAAGGGAAGAAATTTAATTTGATTGAAAACATTTCTTTCAGATTTTATTCTGCTTCGATTTATACTGTATAAAAGTAGGAAAATATATTAAAATGAGTAGAATCCTTTTTTTTCAAGGCCTGACTTACATTTCTATCCGTTTCGTAGGAATAGAATGTGAAGCATAAACTAATATTCGGAATCGATTCTATTTTGATTCGTCTTGATAAATTGATCAACATTTCTCAGAAGAAGACATTTTCTCCCTGATAATTCAATTCACTTTGAGAGGATTATAACATGGTGAGAAAGAATATCTTTTCCTGAGTCATTTTGCATAACTTTTAATCTCTTTTATAGTTCTGAATGTATCCTGTATATCAAATAACATACTTATATTCAAGTATTAACAGGTACGAAGATAGCAGTTATTTGAAAAGTTAGATTTAACAGACTTAGGATTGATAATCTTATAATTGGTTTCAAACTGAAACAGATTTTTACAGATAAATACTGCTCAATATTAACAATAATAAAGCTAACTTGCAATTGCTCGATTTCTTGTTCCCGTATTGTATACCATTATTAAGAATTTACCGAAACTCATCCACACAGGCCTAGCCATATTCTTATGATTTCATAAAGTTAAAAAATAATTTAAATTATGTCTTATAATTGGAAAAACTATAATTCAGAAGATATAAACACTATCTATAATTAGTACCTAAGAACTGGAATAAATACCCATCGATGATGTGATTTAAAAAATTCAAGGATTAGAGCGTAGACAAAGGGAAATGGGTGGAAGTGCTTTTGCAATGAAAGAATTGTTAGAAATAAAAAATTAAGCTGATAATATTTAAGATAAATAGAGTAAATGTAATATTTTCTTAAATAAATACAAATAATATAAAAATAATACACTACACTTTCTGAGTAATGTACTATGTTTTGCTAAGTTTTGCTTTGACAATTTAAAATTTTCTATTAGAAACTAAACCTTTTTCATGAATCTAATAAGAATAGATCGAAAAACTGTTAACCTTTTTTTGTGGTCAAATAAAATATAAAATGGCAACATCATTCTAATTTTATGTGTAATTCAAGAGCAGGAAGTCGGCATATCTCTAGTGAAATTATATGATACAGATAAAGGAATACTGCACTAAAATAATACTATTAATTTATATATTTTCTCTTTACTTGATCTTATAGATTTCCTTTGTATCATCCCTCTATGTGTTACTATGCCACTTTATCCTAAAATATTTTAAGCACCGGTATTATGACATAGAGCCTGTGTAATTTGGACTTTATTTCCAAAGTATAAAATGTTAATGATGTATAGCTATGAAATAAAAATGTAACGTGTAGCATGGGAATTGATTTTTTGGTTAAGACCTTGAAAAAAATGGATGTATGTAATACAAGAAAAAATATCGTACATGAAACAAAGAAAACACAGTGATAAAATTATCTTCAAATTAAGTTTACTTATAATAAATTTCAAATTTAATGATAACTAATGAAGATTGAAATTTAAATAAATGTGACTATATCAATTTTATGAAATACCATCTGACCATTCATTAAAACAGTTTAAATATTATTTTTAAAAGAAGCTAATTTTCTTTTTTTAAATTTAAAAAACAAGGTTGAAGTGATTTCTACTGTAACCAATTATTATGAAAAGCTTTAAAAATATATACATAACATTCATGGAAATGTTGTGGTATAACTTTTCAATTTAATTTTCATTTGCTGATTTCATTAAAAGTTCAATTCTAATAAAACATCAGCGTGGTTTTATATTATGAGACTATCTGTTATATTAGTAGTATATAAAAAAATAAAAGAAAAAAAAT
>BMAW01118206.1:20376-54798 GCA_019974015.1 Nephila pilipes | reverse complement strand
ATATATATATATATATATATATATATATATATATATATATATATATAACTATAGGAATTTTATATCTTGTAACGCCTTTCAACACTAGATGTTCTTTTGGTTAAATGCACAAGCAAGAAAGGCGCAAGAACGGCAAGCGCAAGCTGGATCGAAGAGTGCGATCAACAGAGTAAGACGTGCGATCTGATAGCTCTTTAATATTGTTACAAATTTGTGAATATTATTGGTATTTGTCTTAAAATATCTCAGACAAATCGGAAATGTTTGGTCAAGAATCGCACATTCAATGTTAAAAAGAAAAAACGGCATTTCTAGGGACTTGGCGACCTTTTGGCGGGATTATTGGCAAAGCACATGGAGAGATTTGACGAAAAATAGATGTTTCTGAAAAGTTCCATCAACGAAGCTCCAGGACTAATATTAAGCGAGATAGCCTAGAACCTTCTAGAATCTTGGCGAAATTCTTAGATTTTAACACCAAACCAGGTATAAATACCATTGGCCGAGATAGAAGCAGAAAGAACCAACTAATACATCTAATACACTCATACATCACAAACAGGGAATTCTTACCCAAAGTACAAAATTCATTCTCAAATTCCAGAAAAATTTCCGCTTGAATTCCACAGGGCTCTTTAATTGGGTCCCATTTATTTAATTTGTACCACAATGACATCCCTACTTACACACTCACAATACTAAATATGTATGCCGACTACACAACAATCCTATCCTCTTTGAAAAACCTAAAGACTGTCACAAAAGCACTTAATAATCATTTTAAAATACTAGAAATTTTTTTAACACATGGAAAATAAAAATAAACGTCGAAAAAACCGCTGCAGTACTTTTCACAAGAAAAAAGAGCCCCCCCCCCCAACATTTTATTTATCAAACAGACATCCCATAGTCTCAGACAGCTAAATATATAGGTGTTATCCTAGACAAAACTTTAACTTGGAAACAATATATAACACAAACGCGAGACATGTTCCGGAAAATAAAATGTAAAATCTTCTTCTTAATTTGCCGGAACTCAAAAATGACTATAGAAAACAAATTGCTTCTGTACGCCTCAATTTTCCATCCAATAGTAGCATATGCTTGTTCTGTGTGGGCTTTCATATGTAACTCGAACATAAATATTCTCAAAGTATCTCAAAATTCAGTTTTAAGAACAATAACCAAAGCAAAAATGGTAGTTATATTAGAAATGATGAAATTAGAAAAGCTCTTAAAATTACTACTTTCAAAAAGCATATAAAAAAGCTTTCAATAAACTTCCTTAACAACCTCCCTTTCACCGAAAATCAAAAAATGACCAAACTTGAAAAATAAACCCCCCCCCCCCCAGTCACATTCGAAAAGACCTAGAAGAATTCTACTTGATTCCTATCAACCACCTTAATAAAACAACTTTTAACATCAATTTATTCAATATATTTAATCCATAATTCATTTAACTCTTGCCCACACAGACATAGCTACTCTATCCAACATCTAACTCAATAGCACCCATCAGGGGCAGCCAATGGCATTATTTTCCTCTGCTTTCCAACTACCAATATGCAAAGCAGCCACTCCACATATCCATCTCAAGAAAACTTTGAAGATTTTCACAATTCAAGACTCATCTACTCCGGATACAACCACCAGCCAGTAGGAATACAGCAAAGCAACAGTTGACCAATCACAGCACACCTCTTCGATTTCTACCTTACAGAGAGACTATTAGCCAAAAAATGTAATTTCTTCACCTAAGAATTCTGATACGAGGTTGAAGGCAGCTAGCGGGGCCAACACTCTCGAAGATAACGCAACTTGCGTGCGTGTGAGAAGCGGGAGGAGTGAAGAAGACGAACAGTAGTGAAGACTGTCATTTTTTTATTACAGTCAAGTGCATATCAGCTGTTATCTGTCTAAGATATTAGAGACTTCTGCATTTGGAAGCTGTTTCCTGTGAAATAAGCTGAATAAGAGCTGTGTAATTGTGATATCTTCAGCTGGAATTTCCTGCGTTCTGTAGAAATTACTATGAATAAGAATCTTGAGATTTTTAAGAGATTGTTTCATCGACTCTCAATCATCGACTTCTCGAACACCGAAGCACGGTACAATATATATAACCAATAGTTCTATTTTAACTTAGTAAATACAGTACAATAATATATGGTTTAATTAAATGTCATCTTCTAAAACTCTGCTTTGTTATTGAATCTAGAAAACCCCTATACATCTTTAAAACGAGCCATGTACCCCATTTTTGTAGTTAGGCTTCCTAATACACACACACACACACACACACACATATACATAAATATATATATATATATATATATATATATGTATTTAATTATATTTAAGTAGTTAATGAACCTTTTATCATCTTCAAAACAATAATGTGTACAATAATATTGTGAACTAATGTTTATCCATACCATTGAATATCAGTTTCATTTACATTGTTAATTATGTGCAATTTATAATCAGAAAAGGTAGTTAATCAATGAATCATCTGGGCAAAGAGCAATAAAATGTTTTCTTAGTCACATAAGGATAGGCGTATTTTATTAATGTCATTTAAATCCTTCCGTACTTGTAGAAGATCCAGATATTTATTCAGGGATATTTAAATAGTGTATATAAATGCATTATAGCAAATTACATTTGGAGTGAATAGAACTGTTGGTACAATTGCATTTCAACAAGTAATTATAAATATTTAAAAATATATCTTAAGGTCTTCCTAAATAAAATCCGTAAATGATTAACCAAACGCAATTATGTCAAAGAAATTAAACAATTTTTTTAAAATAAACATCGTCTTCAATTCTATCTGAAATGTTAAACAAAGTTGTATATAAAATGTACTTGAAGTGAATATATTTTTATGCAGAATATAAAACAAAAATAATTCTAAGACTGAACTATAATTACATGGGAATTTACATTTGAACTTAAATATTTTTTTTTACCTTTAATGAAAATCTGGAAGGAAACATACATCTCATACATCATATTTAAAGTTTTTACAGGCTTACTTCTCACTAATTACCTGAAATAATGAGGTATTTCATATCAAAAAGAAATAGGCCTATTTATTGAGCCTTTTGCAGTATCAAAAATGTGGTATGCTAGAAATCATGTAACTTCCGCTTAAATTATTAATCCTTGTTTTGATTGAAATAATGCAGCATTAAAACTTTTTAGGCATTTTTGGAGAGGAACCTCATAGATTTGACACGTTCAGATATTTATATATATAATGAATTTTATACGAGGATATGTAAGAATTTAAATTTATATATAATATGGGAATACGAGTCCTAGATTGATTTTCTTTTCAACATTTGCTGTTATTCTTAAAAGAGACTTAGATTAGAAATTTTGAGCTAGTGACGTACTGGTAACTGCTACAGTTTTCATTTTCCATAGCACTTTTACTAGACTGTTGGGTAGAAAATAACGAAATAGAAATTGATTTTTGAAAAGAAAACTAATTCGAAACTCTGAAAAAAGTGAGATTGAATTTTCAAATGCACAACATTTTTTTTAAAAATAATCGAATTCCTATTATAAGCATTTTCTGTTTTCAAGCGGATGCGTTATTTTACAAATATATATTATAGATATACGAGTATATGTACTTCATATCTCATATACGTTTCCTTAAAGTATGCTATAGTATATAGTTATTGACAGGAAAAAAAATAAATTTTATTTTCCTGTGATTGAAAAAAAGGGAGAATAGATAAAACAGACGTATAAAAATAACTGTATTTATATATATATATATATGTAGTTAATAATGTTGAAAGATATTATTTGATAATATACATTAAAGCTGATAGCATGATAACATATTGTAAATCCATAGCAAAAATATTTTAACCAAAATCAAAATGTAAAATTAAAACTAGTAAATTTATAATTGATACTATTATTGTAGTAAACATTTAATCTTAGGATACATACACATAGCGTTATTGAAGAAAAAAGCCAACAAAATTAAAATGAGGAGATCAAGCTGAAAAAAAAAATTAAAAAAAAAGTTTAAAAAAATGAAATAAAATAATTTAAATTTCTGTTTTTGGTTTTGGGCCGAATAGAGTGGATATTCTAATATCTATCTAACTGTTTTGTTCCGCATAATTACTTTACAATGAAATGGTAAAGAACAAAATACAGGCAAAAGTTCTTGTTCTAGAAAAGTAATTTAACCATAGAAATAAAAGACAGTAAATAAACCAGAGACAACATAATTCATTATAGCAAATATAAATAATCCAATTTAAATTCAATATTAATAAATGATGTAAGTTATAAAACTATGTGAGTTAATTAAAATTGTAAAACAAATACCTATTTAAACAATTGTTCTCTGCATAGCCTGTAAATCTAAAATTGTACATGTTTACAAAATGAACTGCTTTTTTTTAACTCCTTTAGCTTATTGTTTTATCTTATAAAAGGAAGATCACAAAGAATTATATAGAAAGTATATAAGAAATCTATTATAAGAAGAAGACATAATTTTAAACTTTTATAGATACTATATATTTATAGCAAACTAAATCATAATAACTGAATTTTAGAAAATTTTTATGCACAGTTAAATCTTTTTTTATTATTATTATTAATTCTATAGTATAGACATCCAATATATCTAAATATATATAATATATAATACGGAATCTAATTCAAGAATGTACAATTGATTGATAGAGTCGTGATCTATTGGCTAGGAATTGAATAGAATAAACTCCTAATCTCCATAAAAACTAAAACTCTCCTAATCATAGTTTATCAAGTAAAAAAATGTATTTCAATTTATGTTAATCATTTTTAAATGTGCATTTAAAATTAATAGAACCAGTTGCATTGGAGCAGTAAGTGAAAAACATCTTATTATTACTATTTTTATAGCTTAGTTCTTGATACTAAGTTATTATTTAGTACTATATTATTAAAGTAATATATTTCTAAAAACAGAAAATTTTTTTAGAAAGGGAACTTAATATTATCAATTTGAAAACTATTCCTTTTATCATTAATATTACAAACAATACTATTATCCATATATTTCAAATGTGGATCTGAAAATACAGTTTCATATTTATTATTATTAGTGGGAATTAAATTTATTTAAGGAGGATAAAATTAAAAATAACGCTTATTTATATATAAGTAGATTATCTATATACTTGTGAATGAAATTTATTTTTTATCTATATAATTTTCTTCAAAAAATGAGAAAATATTGACTAAACTAATACTCATAAGTCCACCTTGCGAAATAAACTTAGTTTAAAAATTTATCATTATTTTTAGTATACTGCTTCTTAAGGATAGGATTAACTGTTGAAACAGATTATTTGTATTCTAATTCTTATAAATAATTAATAATATTTTATTAGATCATCTACATATATAGAATTAAAGAAATATTATCTATTTATAGCAAATTTATATTTGCCTTTTTTCTTAATCGTATTTGTTTTTAATTATTGCAGTATAAAAGTTTTCCCTTAGCTATGTTAAGTTTTCTTTTTTCAAGGCCTATTTTCATTTTGTTACCAAGAGTTGGAGATTAGATTCTTATTTCATATTATACATATTGTTTTTATTTTGATTGTGTTCCATTATGTTGTTTTGAACCAATTAGGAAGGCTTTGAAATAGTTGTCTTTTTAAAAATAGAATAAGTAAATAAGTACTCTGGTAGGAATTTTATTGAAGTAAAACGGCTATTTCCAGTTGCCATGGAAAAGAGATTAATAATCAGTATAAGATTGGAGATTCTTAAGAATAAATAAACAAATATAGCCTGATTAAGTCGCTTAGCAAAACATAGGCAACGAGGTCAAAATGCGAGGGATCTTGTAAGATTGATAAATGATCCAGTACAGAAGAAATAACTGTGTATGTGTTTGGTATTTAAATTTCTTTTCTTTTTTCATTTAATCTCATGAAAGAATTCGTAGTCATCTTAAAATTAATGCACAAATTTCCAATTGTGGAATAAATCTTCAGTTTCATCCTCATGTTTGCTAAATACTAGAAAAAGGGGCTACATCTCCATCGTTGCAAGTGGTAAACAGAATGAATCCAAAATGACTGGACGATTTGTTAAAGGAGAATGAAAACTTTTTGACGTCATTACTTTTTTACATATGTATTTTATTTCGCTTCTCTCAACAAATCGTCTTATGTATTCTAGAATTATATATTCATCGAGAGCTCCTTTTCCGAATCTTATTTTTTTTTTTTACAAAAAAGTATAATAAAATAAAATGAAATGAGTTCTATTCTAATTCCTATCTTCAAAGTGAATACTTTCAAAGCTTACTACATTCCGGATTTTATCTTTCAAATAGCATGATTATGTTAAATTTTTGCTGTGGATGAGTCAGTAATAATTTTGTAGGAAATCGTTAGTGATATTGTAAACTAAAACGCATATTAATTAAATCCACTACCTGCAAATCTACTATTAGGATGCAGAGGGTTCATTAACTCCCTGATCACTTAATGCTTGAACTAGAATCTTTCCAAAATTTACTGTTTTTTGATAATTGAAAACTATTGTACTTGAGAATTCAATTAAGATTTTTTTTTGTAAAAAATAGTTATTTCATAAATTATGATTTTGAGAAGTGCGCCCTCAAAAAGTTAAATTTTAACTATTATCAAAAAAAAATCGGGAATATATTTAAATATAACTGAAAAAATCTCAGAGTGAGTAAACTTTGCTAATTTCAATTTCCTACGGACAATAAAATGACTTAGTCAATGCAGAAAACATTGCAAACACTAGCTATACCTGACAATATATGTATAATTAGGCTACATATTGTGATTATACATCATTTTCTGTGATTATTTTCATAGTTTTAATAATACATTTTCAAAAAGGGAATTTTATGTATATCTTATACAACAGATGTACCATCTACATATGTTGAACATTTTTTATTCATCAATATTTTTCTCAATTTATTGAAATTTGAATAAAATATATAATTTACCTTCAACTTGTAATATTTAATTTACTTACAACACACACTAATCATATTAACATATGAAAAAGAGAATTGAAAAACATAAATAAATAAAAATTGAAAAACATTACATTTCGAAGAATTGCGAGAGAAAAAGTGGGAGATAATTACATTGCAATTAATAAAGATCAATTTTGCCTCTACTATAATAATTTAAACAATATATTTATTTTACAATATTTTAAGTGATCTAATATTCAAACTATTGAATTTTGTGAAATACACAGAATTTCCAATTTTGAAAAATCACAGGTTTTCGAAGCTTTAAAATCTTTTGGAAAAATTTTTCTCCATGAAATATAATAAATTTACAAGATTTTAAAATAAGACATTAACTTTTTGCTTTCTATAGCAAATTGTGGATCGAGTTAACCCTAGTCTGTCAGTTATATTCAATAAAATATGCAAGAATTTTTACTTATGATAATTTAAATTTATTTTCTCTAATATATAAATTCAATTCACTTCCTTCTACCTTTTAAAATATATTTAATATTTCTAGTGCAAACAGTGGTGCCGAATAATCCTTCGAGAATCGATTATAGATAGATAAATGCATATTGAGAGAGCATTAACCCTGAAATTGTATGTGAGATCAAATCTTACTCAGAAACTTGTATAAGAAGCTGAACTAATTGATCTACATTAGTTCTTTATTTATCCATTTGTAAACCTTCAAGTTGAATTATAGTGAACAGCTGATATGCACAATCTGAAGTTTATCTTAGTTAGTGGCTCTTTATTTCTTTTTCAGAATTGCAGACCGGTCAATCTGTGATGTGACTTTACATTAACGTCGTATTGCAAAGAAACACGATTTATTTTGGCGATGAACTTCATAATTCTGAATTTCGGTCAAGTGAAGAGGACTATACCTGAGAGGGCACCACCCTCTCCAAAATTAACACCACGCCATCGGGGATCAATCTGATCTCATGTTCTTGGGAACTTGACATTTTTGCAACATAAGAGACTGAAAAATTTATTTGAACCGAATGATATCAAATTAAAGCAAGAACTTTTATAAAATGTTAAATGTTTGTCAAGTAATTGAGAATTTGGAGTTCCATCATTGTGGCTAGAAAGCAAATATTATACAGTTTCTGAATAAGACACTGACGAAACTGAATTTGAGTTTCAAGAAACTGCACTTGAACTTTGTTATGTAGTGGAAAATATTAACCGAATCAGTTTTAATGATTTGAACCGCCACCGATATTTATTGAAAGAAACACGGCAACTAGAGTGAAATTTAACATATATAAGCCTCCAAAATAGAGATTGATGCTTTGAATGTGAGAACAATAAGTTGAAACAATATTGCAAGAAATGCGCCTTATATATTTATTTAAGTCATGAAGAAATAGTTCTATTAATCTCTAAAAGAAATATATAGAAAATTACGTTTCCATATTATTTTTATATATCCATAAATTAGTCTGGAATATTTATTAAAATCAATGAATATTTAAGTGTATTGCGCAGTGATTTCTATTAAAACAAGTATTTAAAATCAGATTTTACATGATAATATAACTAATTATGCAATTATAAAGAGTGTTTTAAATTGTCATTAATATTTAATGGGTCAATTTTATTTAAATCTCCCACTGACATAATATCTTTCACGTTCCTACTCTCAATTAAATAGAGAAAGAGCGATTGCTATCAATATCTTACTTTGAAATGTAATACATTTGTCAAGTGAATGTTACCAAGCATGTAACGATAATAAAGTTACTTTATCCATTTTACAGATGATAGTTGGTAACAAATGAGAGAAAATATAAAAGTAAAATGCTATGCATCAAAGTGGAAATCGAATTTCAAGATCATTTGTATCCATTTCGATAGGGTTTTATTTTTATGCCTAACAATCATACTTTTCCACTTTATCCAATCTTCTTGAAATATGCCAGAAAGGGAATCGTGTGCTCTTAACGAAAAAAAAAAGTCTGTTTTTCCAGTTTCCATTCAAAGCATGTAATAAATCATTTGTTTCTGGTTAGTCCAATACTATTTCTTAAGAAATAAGGTATAGTGATTGAATAAAAATATTTTTTCATATAGGATGATAAAATTTTGACTTCGAACAGCTCGTAGCTTAAGCTTTTGGAGTTAATTTTATTTCAGTTTGATACCGAAGTGAATGTAAAAGTGTTTGTAAGCAATTATAAGAGACAAACTCGTAAGAATATTGGTAGCATTGTTAAAACAAGATTAAAGGGGGGGGATGTGAATAGGGATGGTGGTTTTGAATTTTATTTATTCAACGAAATAGTCAAATATTCCTTTACTTGAATCAGACCACGGTAGCCTAGTGGTTAAGATCAAAATCTCGAGGCTGGTGTTTTCGTTAAGTTGTGGGTTCGAGCCTTTATGCCTCTAAAGACCCCCGTGTAGACGAAGTTGATGAGCGTTCAATCTGCCGAGATTTACAAGTCCTCCTGTTGACAACATTGAATGCAATTTAGAAGAGTTCTGTACCATTTCAGGTGTCGTCCTAATTATTTGAACCACGTTCATTCAATAACGTACAGCTAAGCTCTTATCTTAGAGGATCAAGTATTTTTAGATTGCAATTGAAAAATATCTACTATATGCTTCAAAACATTCAAGTACTTTTCATATGCTTGTAGGTTAAACTACAATATCTGCGTAAGTCACCTCCCTTCTAGATTAATTTGTAATACTGTTTTATACTATGCCTTAATTTTTTTGTTTATTTCTTTTCATTTATCCTTTTTTTTTTATCAATTTCTATGTACTGCGAAATGATGGTCCCCACTAAATAAGAATCATGTTTTCCTGAAATCTTTAGGCAAACTCTAATGAGCTTAAAATAAAGAAATACTCATGTTCCTTTGCTTAATATTACTGTCCATAAAATGTTAACTCTATGGTACCAATATTATTTCATTCAGTATGAAATATTTTTATATTTTTAATCACAGTATTCAAGATCTACATTTTTAACAGTTTTTTTTCTATTACAATTTCAAAGTAATTGTACAAAAAAGCAAATATAAGAGCCTAATACTTATTTATATTTGTACTAAAACTGATTATAAGTATTGTGATTTAATAAGATTAAGTTTTAGAATATTTAATTTATAAGAAAATTAAATATTCTAAAGCGGACCTATATATTTTCTACAACATGTTTCGAAGTATGAGGAAATCTGCGCATCTCGTATAAAATGTAAATAACCCAAAATATAAGAAGAATTTTTTTTAAAAAACGTTTTGTTAGTTGAATGGGAAACAATTTTATTCAAATTAAATAATCCAGTTAATTTATTTGAAATAGAAATTACTATTGCCTTTATAATTTGTATCGTTATGAAAATTAAGCTTTCCTTTTATTTGAAAACTACTATTGCACGAGGAAGGATGTTGTTTATGTACGCATTATTTCCCCTTGTTTTAAAAATACTATATAATGAATTTGAAAACAAAAGTCTTCCCTTTCTTAATTTTTTTTGCCTTTGAAATCTTATATTTAGAATGTTTGATCTCCTCATGATTAAATAATATTTAATAGTTACTATTTCACACAATCAATGTGCTTTAGTTAGTTTATAATTTCTGGAGGATATTTATCTTTCTTTTAATAGCATTAGTTTCTCCATTAATGATTTTGGTGAATATAGGCAATTAAGGCCTTTTTTAGTTTCTAAGTTCATATGTACGGTTATAAACATTACAGCGTCTGTATTAAAAAGTCGGTCCTCTTAAAGAGTTCAATAAAAAGATGATGGAACTACTTAGAAAGAATGGTGTAGTTAGTGTTTGATAGCGAAATGCAGCTCTTCAGAAAAATAAAGATAAGAAAAGTAATAACAAATTTTATTGCTATTATATAATTTTCTAGGGTGGTGCTTTGAAAATAGATATATAAGTATATAACGAGGTCATCTTAATTGTTTTTCTGAACATTAAAAAATATATAATCGTTGGTTCATCCCTTCTTTATTTTTCTTATTGATCCTCGTTTTAATGACAAAATAACGAAAAATATTATATATACTAAACTTATTTTTATTTTGCTAAATATGATTAAAATAATTTGTAACGAAAAATTGAGTTTTGTAATCTTCAACTGCTATATTTAGAAGTGTAATGCATACGTGTGTCCTAAACGCTACAAAAACTTATAACAATAGAATTTTTTTTCTATAAACGAAACTTTACATGATAAAATACTTTATGTATATGAAAAATCTGTTTTAATGTGCCTTAAGATTCTCATGCTTAGTATTCGTCAAAAACTCTCATGTATATTAAACAAAAGCTTTTTTCCAAACCTGATTAAATAAATCAAATTTCTATATATTAAAATAAGAAATGTTTTGTAAAAATAAGTGACAAAATTGCATAACTTTTTATTAAAGTTTACATGAGTTGATAATTTTGTTTTATTTAAATAAAATTATGCTAAACTAAATATTAATTAATAATAAACTTATTAAATAATATTTAAATCTGAAAAATGAATACATTGCTTCTGGCTCTAATTTTGATGCTATTTTTTCATGTTTCAATCAATCAGCTAACTGATTGCTATCGCGGTTTAGAATTCAAAATGTCCGAATATCTTCCATTAAAATTCACTGATTTATACGTTGGTAATAAATATATTCTTCATGTCACAAGAAATATTACAATATTTACCTGTTTTCATCTTCATGTAAATACGAATTAGAGAGAAGTACAATTATCATTACAATACGTTATTGTAATATAATATGTCGAAGTACAATACGTCATTGTCTTTAGCTAAATATTCGAAATCCAATACTTTTCTAGTGGTATTTTCCATTTCATTCTTCCTGAGACACGTGGTATGTATATCGAAGTAAATAGCTGACATAGGTAATAATTTCTCCCTAACTAACATATAAACTTCATGACAAACATTGTTCAATACTATCTCATCACAGTAGTTTCTTTTAATCACCAAAAGGAAAAAATCAATTATAAATAAGAAATGAAACTAAATTCACGATTTTTACTTCGTGATTAGTTGGTGTAGAAAAAAGTTATGTTAAGAGGCCCATGGTCCTTTCGAGAAAAATGTTGGAAACACTGACCAACATTTGGGAGACCACTCAAAGTAATTTTAGATTAGCACATAAGTGAAATCTTAACTACTTGTTGTCGATGCCATATTGAATTCGAAACTTATTTTAATACTTCAGTTACATTACACATTTTAATCTTTCAAGCTTTGTTGTCATGCTGATTGATTCAATAAAGAAATTCAAATGATATATATATATATATATATATATATATATATATATATATATAGCATTTTCTCTATCTCCGTAATGTGAAAAATGACCAAATTTAATGAACACTTGTAAGAAATTTAGATGTTGTACAGTTACCAATTGTTGTGCACAAGTTTATTGAATTATTATTATTATTTTAATGAGATATTTCCTGTAGTATTTATTCAAAAATATTTACTGGTTAAAATGCACATTAATATTTCTCATTTTGAAACTTTTCACATATTATTTATCATATAAAATAAAGTTAGAATTTTTTTAAAAATGTTGTCATAAAAATAATATTAACATTAAAGAAAAAAGGGGAAAAAAACACAGAAAAAATTTGTTAACTATAAAAACAGTGAACCTTTTAAAAATGGTTCTCAAATTTGGTCCTTTTTAACATTGCGGAAATAGAGAAAATTCCATTTTAAGTGACCCTTTATATTCGTTCACTAATCTTAAAGTACTTTTGCTCAACCGACCGATCGCGGATTTCAGGATAACTATTAATGCAGTGTAACAAAAACTTGCATACATTCTATTTCCATAAGATTATGATTAAAAATACTATTAATAATTTTAATGGTATATCAATCATAATTAAAATGTATCATTAACACTTTATTAAGTTAAAAGCATAAAATTTGAGAATTTAACATATAATGAAATTAAATCTCATATAACCATTCCGCATTAAAAGTATTTTCTGCTCTTCTTAGTGTGCTTTAGGATCCCTGACATAAGATTATGATTGTTCAAAATTAGTTTTTTCAAAATAATTCCAGCTATTTATTTAAAACAATATTTTTTTAATGTCCTTGTGTTCTATTTCATTCAAGACTGATATCTGAAATACACGTTATATGATGAGCCATGTTCAGTGTCATTAAACGACAAAATTTAATTGACATTTTGGAAAAGACATGAAATATATGTTAAAATGATTACTATGTGTTTTATGGGTAATTATGGTAAGTTAATTAATGATGCACCGAAGATGACAGGCAAAATAAAGATATTTGTAAATAAAATATAGAAGGCATACCAAATACATTCCCAAATTTATGTACGATGAATTATCATTGCAGAACGCGTCAAAAAAGTAATGTGCATAATATCCAATTTGGATAAAATAATAATGGTTACTATCAAAGTTCTAAATTTCAAAGGAGATTGAATTGTCAGAATTTCTATTATTCTCGAAAAGTTAATGAAGCTAACTTTGAGGATACCGTTTAATTTTGCGGATGTAAAATAGTTAAGTTGAAGTATTTCATGATTCAAGAAAAGAAATCATACCGTTTATAAAATCAAAATAAACAAAATTTGTGTCAGAACTTGACGAAGAAAACTGACTGAAAATTTTTAAAAGGTTTGACTGCTCTTTTAAAAGAATCAAAGATATGGATTAAGAAAAAAATTGTGCTTATAAATATATTGCTTACAATCAGAACTGTGTTCGAAATGAAACTGAAACTATGGTAATCTCAAATTAAGGCAAACAGTTTTTTTCCTCTGAAAATACTGCGTGAAAGCGAAAATTATACAGCCTTGATTTTAAATTGGATACGGAAATCTGAAAACAAATTGCAAGTTTTCCATAAGAAATATTCCTTTTTTGAAACTTGTAACTCGATTTTGTAACGACTTAAGCATATTACTTGGCAAGATTCAAAATAGAATGCATAGAGCAGCAATATTACACTATCTCTAAGTAAGATTTGATCTTGTTTTTAGTGGAATTCTATTAAATATGTTTTCCTACCAGAAAAATTGTCTTTCACAATATTTCCTTGAATATGTCATCACTTTTTGGAAAAATCTACAATTATAATTGCTTTCAGGAATGGAGCGAAAGGCGAATTAATCTCTGAAACTAAAACATATGATGAGAATTTTGAAAACTCATTAAGTACTGTAATTACTTCTTATAATAATACTATTATTATATTAAGAAAAATACAGAAGCATTCGTTTCTTAAAAATAATGTCAAAATCTCAATAGTCTCGTGTTTCTGTCTTGTCTTTTTTATTGTAGTAATTAAATTTATTTTAGTAAAATTTAAATTTTAATAATGTTTAACTTTTTATATACATTTAAATAAGACACTACATGGTTTTTTTTCTATCCTCAATTATTTTTAGAGTAATGCATTTGTAGCCAGAACAACATTAAGTTACAACAATAAAGAACAACAATAACAACAATAAAGTTTTTACTGATATACCTAGGGAAGATAAAACGTTGAACTTCACTCTCTTAGAGTTTAAGAGTTAAACATTCATATATTTTATTGTTGTTTAATTATATTTTCTCATAGATTTCATTAAATTTACAACCCTATTTTTTGACGTACAAGTATTGCTACAGCTACAAGTAATAACTTCGTAAAAATATTTATATTCTATTTTAATATTCCTTCAAAAGAAACAGATTATGCATATACTTGATAAATAAATAGTTGCTTAGAATTATACGAAATACACACACCCAAATAGAGAGAGAGAGAGAACTTGATTGAAAAGCCTAATTCCTCTATGATCATAATTTTTTATTTGATACCAAATTTTCATAATTCCATTTGTACCTGAAATATGCATGTATCTTCTATGTAATGCATTTATTTTCTTCGCCCCTAAATCTCGTTGGAAAAATGGTGACTTATATGGAAATGAGCTTAAAATTAATAAGATTCATTACATCCGACCTTGCACCTTCCAACGTTCCTCTCTTCTTATTTATAAGATAATTGTAAAGGGGCATCACTTTCTTTCCATTTATGAGGTGAAAACTGTTATGAAAGTTTGGTGTGGTCAACAACCATCGGAATCCTTCTCATAAGGGTTTGCATGACTAAGTGACGCGTCGATGCACGTATTTAATAAGAGATGTTGAATATATTCAAAAGTGAATACTGCATTAACATAGAAGAATCAGTGGCAAAGCGTGAGGGATGCTGAGAAAGCCATGGCCCCAGGTGGCACAGAAGTGGAAGCGGTTTGGGGAGGCCCAGTAGGCTAATCTTATCAATAGCATCAAATCATGGTTAATGGATCGTCATTGTATTGTCTTCGGGACTACATAGGTACTTAGGTAATGTTTCAAGACAGTTGAAAATTGTTCAGAATAGAGTTGTAAGCCTTGACTTAAATAAACATTCTTACAACTTTCAGAAGTTAAATAAAATCTGGTCAATATTTTATTCAAAATAAGAAGCTTTCAGTTTTTGAATTCCGAAATGGACGTGCCAGGTCGCAGCGATCAGGCGTTGCCACGCAACAAATACAATTAGTACGAAAGCATGGATTTTTGTCTTATCGTCCTTTAACAACTCATACACTTTGTGACGTTGGGCTATTCGACGTTTCCTGTTCACTAACTTTACGGATTTAATTGAGATTGATTACTTGAAATAACACATTCTTTCCAACCAAAATGAGACGTGATTATATTAATTAGATGCAGGTGAAAATAAAGTGAAGTAATTCGGATATCATGATATATAAGTAAAGCGAAACTTAAAGTAAAGAGAGTGTGTGGTTAACTCTGACGATGGTTTTGACAAGAGACCATTAATTTATAGAATAATTACCAATTACTGCTGTCGCAGAGGATTTGTAGGAGAAAACAACCCCAACTGGAAGGGTTTAGTAAGAGCAAATTATTTCACTGATATTTAAATTAGCGGGATAACTATAGAGTCCAAAGAGAGCTATAACCCTTTAAATAGTATAGTAATTGATAAATAAATAGTTGAATTGGAGTAGACTTGCATGACTTGGGATCCACTTTTAGTGTTAGTTACATCTAATTGAACAATAGAATAAAAGTGGGATTGAAATAATCGTTCGTTACAACGTGATGATGAACAGGTGACATTGAATTTTTTCGAACTTTCTTTTTTCATACTGCTTGTTTTATATTTTGATAAAGTTTCAAGAGTACCTAAATTTATTAGGAACTGTAAAGTCATTTTTTTTGCTTTATACGATTCGTCAAATATATTGGAGAGTTAAAGTTAATGTTTGTAATGTTTATTTTTAAAATGTTCAATGGCTTTTCTGTTTTATACACATGGAATGCTATTCATTTATTTAAGCGTTTTGAACAATAAGTGATTTAATTTTCTGCACTCGGAATGGATGCGTGATATTCTTTTTTTATTCCTTCGGGGGGTAGCAAATTTTTGGTTCACACCGGGTGGCAAAAATCCACGCTAAACCACTGAGAGGATTAACATAGATGATATAGTATTTTTATTCAATTTCATTGCGAAAAATACTTTAAAAGTCTGATCTAAGTCCAATTTAAAGAATTAATATGCACTTAAAAGACATAGTTCCGTCTTAAAATTAAAATATCTTATTTATTCATTACATGCAATAAGTTAACTTTTACATATAATAATAAGGAATTTTCCTCGTATTGTTAAAAATTAGGATTTAAAATTAGGAACAGTCATCATTTCTGTATAATGCAATATTTCATTGATATTTCTTCTCCTACTCAGCAATATGAAATTGGGTTTTCACATTCAATATTATAGGAAATTGATTAAATATTTAATGTGCCTTTTTAAATTTTAAGATGTAGTGTAATGAAAGGTTATACGAGTTACAACATGTATAAATTTAAAAAATCACTCTTTCTTTCTGAATAAAAATAAGTTTTCAATATGATTCATGCTTTTTGATAGCAGACAAAAATATTTTAAGTTGCCTTCAATTTTTAGTTAATAACTGAATATTCCAGTTATGCTAATTATCAGATTTTAACAATTCTAATGTTAATATACATGTAAATTAATTTTAAGTATACTGAATGAAATACGTAAATGAATCCGTAGAACTCCTTTTTCAGAAAAATATTAAATTTTAATCTATATTATTAAAAAAGTAGTATACACCTTATTTATATGTTTTAATTAAGAGATAAACGAATATTTATGTTAAAAGACAATAATTTAAATGATAAATAAAACTATCTTCATTCCACGCATAGAATGTAATGAAAATTCTGTTAGTATTCCCATCATACTATAAAAAACAATTCATTTCGGGCGTCATTCAAACTAATGAAAGTACTTATCGATTTCTTCATGAGAATTAATAATAACGTGTAACTTTCAAGTTAAAAAATCATTGTGAAGAAATTAATGAGACTCTTTACATCCGCTTATCTTTCTAAAGTCTTTCATCGGCAGATCGAGCGGATAAGGAAATTTAATTAGCCATTTCATGAAGGCGTAGTCTTTCAAGTCACTTGCTAATATCCTAAAAACCTTTTATTCAGAGACTGCCCTTAATGTTAGTCATTCATTTGTCCTGATCAACGTCCCCAATAAATACACCGAGAAGAGAGATTTCAGAAAAGCCTTTGTGAAACTACGGCTTGTTTTAAAATATACTAAAATTAATGAAATTTTGAATAGTGTATCGTAATCAGATCAAAAAGCATTCAATATATAATAATCAAGTATATTATAAAATGAGATATATATTTATATAAATATATTTTATTATACTATTTTATATAATTTATTTATAATAATTATTACAGTATTTTATATAATTTATTTATATAATTTATTATTGTATTTTATATAATTTATTATAGCATTGATATATAAATATATATATATATATATTATATATATATATATATAATAATATATATATATAATTAGAGAACACTAATAAAACTAATACAAAGCAAAGTAAACATATGATTTATTTATTTATTTTAAATTACAGAGAACTTTTACAAATAATCTTTATATTAATGAAAAAAAATGTAAGAAAACCAATATTGTTTTAACTGCAAAAACCTTTGAAAAAAAAAAAGAAAATTGCGCAACCAAAATAGTAAAAAGTTCAAATATCTGATATATATATATTATATATATATATATATATATTATACATATATATATATATATGTATATTGTTTTGATTGTGTGTGTATAAATATTCTCAAAATATCAGCAATGGAGAATTATGTTTAATGTAATCAACTATCAGTTGAAACCCATGAGAATTCAGTGCCTGATATTTTACGAACCTAACCAACCATGCATTTAAAATAATACTGTAATATGATTCTTCTATGTAAAATAATTGCCTTACAGCCGATACGCTGTAACAAGTTTCTTTAATTCTATCAGAACTTCTTAAGTAATTATATTATTAATGATAACATAAATTTCTCTTATTTTCTATCTAGAGGTTATAGTTATATTAAATACCTTCCAATATTTTTTATTTTTAAACTGCATATTATATAATGGCCGTTTCTATTTCGGACTTTTGTTAGTTTTTAAAGCTAAATTTAGAAACTGAAATAGTTTTAAATAAATTAAAATCCTATTTTACTTCGTAGAAAAATGCATGTATTAATTGTTTCCCTTAGCTGTTTCTACTTCAAGATAAATATGGAATTGAACATTGAGAAAAATAATCTTCTATACCTGTATGCTTTGTCAATAGAGATGTATAAAACTATTTATCTGGAATAACCAAAATATAAATAAATTTCAAAGAATTTATTTTAGAGTAATTAAGTAATTTGTAACTTTATTCCCTAATATTTCTGTCCTCATTATATATGAGGACCAAAATCAACATATTGTTTCCATCGTTAAGAATTTGAACGTACGAGGAAATTTTGTAAATTTAACAATAACGAAGAAATAGCAGAGATATCTGTATAAAATTTATTCTTACATTTTAAATGATAATTTTTGTACATTAACATAAATAACAGCTATTTGTCCATTTATTTGGTTTTAAGATGAAGTAGAGATGAAATAAGCCGCAGTAAGAGGTGGAAAATAGGCAATGCCCTAAGTCCTTAGTGACCAGTCTTTGAAAGGTCAACAAATGTCTGGCAAAATGTATATAACCCTAGTTGAGTGATTATGCATGATACAGAAATCTTATCAATAATAAGAACAAATTAAGTTCCTCTATCTTGATTATTTTAGTAATAAAGAAAATTTTCTGAAACCTCAGGATATTAAGTAAGACTTTAAAGCATCAATTCTATGCTTGATAGAATTCAAGTCAAGCCTTTGATAGAGTTGGCTTTTCCATACTGAATTGTTTGGTCTGAAGATAATCTTCTCCAGGCATGTCCTTTATGGAGTAACCCTGTTGTCTGATGTGGAGCAATGATTTCCTATATGAGGAAATCATTCTATACTCTGATTAGGGCACATAAACTTCAGTATATCTTGTATACTTTATACTAAGCATTCTCGGTTCCTCGTGGGAATACGTGATCGGCGTCTCCAAAATGTATCATTTAACGTCCTCCAATCCAGCGTCGTCTGAGGAGACACTAAACAACACTTTCAAGAAAGCGCCAAGTTAAATAAAATGCGTCATTTTCACAGAATTATTAATTTTCTTGTTAATAGATGGTAGTTCTGAAAAAAAAATGATTTTTAGTAAACATTTTACATTCGTATCTTTTGAGTAAAATGAAAAAGGTGTTTTCCGAGAAAGAAAAATTATACGCTTGCGTATCACTAAAGATGTTCATATTTTTTATTATTTGAGTAATAAATTTTTTTAAACATCTTTAAATTCCTTAAACTTACTGTTTTATATATAACATTATTAATTTCTTACTCAAATCTTACTTCTGAATTAAGTAAAGTGTCTCCTGTAGGAGACATTGGGTCAAGGGCAGTCAAAATCACTCGATTTGAAACTATATGAATTTATTTCAGCTCCGGAATGATATTCTTTAATTTACTAACTAAATTCACCAAAAGTAGATTTTTAAAGGATACAGGAAAGAATCTGTATCTGTCAAAAAAAAATGAAATGATTATTGATCACTGTAATTATGTATTTTAAAATTTCCAAGAGTTAAATGTATTGTGCAGAAAAACTATAATTCTTCACTCGCAGACAGCATTTCTTGATCAGAGTTTTCAATAGAAACAACTTAAAATTGAGAGAATTGTTGATAGTATAAGATAAAGAGAAAAAAACGAAAGATAAATTTTGAAATTAGGACTCTTCTGCAAACAACTCGGACAGGAATATTTCGTGATTCAAATTTCACATTATTCATTATGCTAATTATTATGAATTACTCATTAAATTAAGATTAAAGAAATGTATTTTAAATTAACATTACGATGTCAGTTTGTCCCAATGTCTCCTCCAGGAACACTTAATTACTGAAAAATAGAAATAAAAAACAATTTTTTTAACATTTTTTTCAATATTTTCATGTGTTTAAGAACCGATTGAAACAAATTATTCTAACATTTATTGTTCAAAGTTGACCTTGCAGGAGAGGCTAAACATGAATACTGACACTCTATATATATCATTTCTTGGATGTTCGAATGATGATAATATGTACATGGTTTTTTCCTAATTAGCAGATTTAATATCAATTGGGTGGCTAAAACAGAATTCATCCAGAAGAGCTGAGCATTTTTTTTTGATAAGCCATCCAATAGACGTGATGACGTGTTCATGTCAAAACTATTACCTCCTGTGATGAGCTGATCGGCATACAAACGGTTGATCGCCTAGCAAATTTGCTTTCGTGAAGCCCCTTCTAAGGTAAACAATAAAACTGACCTTTGAGAGTCTTTAGCAAACAAATCTGTAGAGTTGAGATACAGTTTCGTTCTGTTTCTCTTACACATACACAGAATGTCGCGTATCAGCTTTTTGCTGTAGTGCCTGGTCGTCCTTCGATGAGCCTTTAATTCAAATAGATAGAAGCTTGAAGTTGTGACAAAGTCAGAACTACAGAAGGACTGTGATATTCAGACGTCAGCCCTCTTTGGTTTCACCTCTATCTCCTGATAGGCCCTCATATCAGCTCTTTGGAGCAAAGTTAAGAGCCCATTGTAATGATTGGATTACTCCTCAGATTTCGTATCTACACAAAGTCAGCGATGCCTGCAGCTACATAGTCTGTAGACCTGCATTTACTCTCCTCTTCAAGAGCGACACTCCAATGCAGTGCCACTAATTTGTACAATCTCTATTTCATTCGAACGTTTTATTCAACAACATATTTAAATTTAGTTTTGGATTCTCTCAACTGTTTTGAATCGGCTGATTCAATTTTTTTTGTGATTTTTCCTAATTTTGTTAGAAACCATTGTAACACACATCAATCAATAACTCCTGAGACTAAACCAGAGATGGCGCTCAGTATAACCAGTAACTCGGTCTTTCCCAGAGTACTAACCTTTGCTTGAAACAAGTGTCAAAATTTTAAGTCAGTCGGACCAGAAATGATGAGTTATGGAGTTGAGTAAAGTCATTTTGTAGTTTGTTTAAAAATGGAAAAAAACCGAGTTTCGTGTCTCCGATAAAAACATTTTTTTTTAATGGGTAAAAACACTGTCATTGCTGAAACAATGACGTTATATTGAGATGACCTGTCCATCAAAAAGCTTAACGAATTTGTCGAGTGGTCGTCGAGTTTAAACGTGGTCTACCGACAGTGACGCGGAACGCTCGAAGTGAACCGGAGCCAGTTACACTCGGAAAATGAGTGAAGTGGACAAAAAATTTAATGAAAAGATCGTAAAGCGAAGCCCTTGAGATTGCTGAAAGCCAACTGATATATGGGGCAATGTATTTACCGAAAAGGTTTTTTTTGAAGCGAATGGTGCTAAAGTTTTTCCAAGTGGCGTGCACGATTGCTTTTCAGTGAGAAAAAACATAGCAAGGTCGATGATTCAAAGAAAGCCGTAATTTTGCTATTTACCGCAACAAGATTTCTTGCGGGAAAAAAAAAAACTTTTTTGGGAAAAAAAAAAGATTTGGAAAGCGTTGAACAGTTGTATCACTAAAGGTGATTATACAAAGGTGTTATGTTGATGAATAAAAAAAAAATTTGCAAATAAAATGTTGTTTTCAATGTTAGTCTCGGAGTTATTGATTGATGTTTACGTGTAGAACGTAATAAGAGAGAGACTAATTTTAGTTATTGAAGTCTAAGTTATTATTTTAAAATGATGCTTCTAATTACTTTTAGGTTTGTGTCAGTTCAAATGAAATTGAAGTTTTCAATGCATTAAATGGAACAAATTGAAGGGATATTATATATAAATGTAATATTAAAAAAATGTGTTCCAATTCTAATGTCAAAGGTATGGAATGAAATGTGATTCAGTTTCAATTTTTTTTATGTCTGAAAAGGGACAATTTAAAGGAAGCCTAAATAAAAGTCTATTCTTTTCCTATACAATGATCAATCAGTAGCGTCCTCTCTAGGGAAGACACATCTATAATCAAATCAGAAAAGGTCTTTGCCTGAGAAATATGGCTCCCCATTTATTATACAAAAGAAGGGCCGATTTCTCGGTATTGAGATTTATGTACATTTCTTTCAAATTCCAAGACAGGTGGAGATGCCAGATCTGACTTAAAAAAGATACAAAATTCATTCAGAAAATTTATTTTCTCTTTCATAATGCTTCCGATTACAATATATATTTGTATCAAAATCATGTCTTTTTTTAAAAAATTTTGTTGCTTTTTTATAACTTGGAATTTTTTTTTTAACTTTTTTATTTGTTTGAATGAAAGGGAAGCGATACTCATGAAAATATTTAGTAAGTAAGAAATATTAAGAAAACCAATGTTTGATTTTTAAATACCATGTTTGCATTGATCATCATGTTAAATATTCAGGATTCAAATGATAATTTAAATTATAATTAAATTACAAATTGACACATTATTTGAACACCACTGCAAACTATATATGTCATTAGTAGTTCAAATCGTACAATTTTACTAGGACAAGCGGTCGAATTTGGATTATTATGCCTGATTTTACCGCCATGCGAAATAATGAGGATTGTTAGAAGGAAATGGATGAGTCATCCAAATTATTAACGCTATTATAATGAAGCAATGGGTTTTTTTTTATTGTTTTATTATCTTACATAGAAGCGACTCGAGAGCTACTGGTGATGAACTATAATATTGAACTCGGTCAAGTGATGAGGACGGCACTTAACTAGATCCTCCTCCATATTTTCACACCATCCAACAAAAGAACTAGGAAAGCGACAGATTTAATGTGACATCCGGCTTCCCTACACGTTGGGCAGTGGCACTGGCTTCAAACCTGACTTCAGTAATTGCAAATTCGACCGCGAATTCACAACCATGACTACTAGGCCACCGCCACTAAGGAATTTGGGTATTGGGTATCAACACAAATATCTTCTTGACCTGAAAAAACTTAAGACGATTATTACCAAGATAATATGGCCTTTACTGGTTCCTGAGTAACTCCAGAGTAATGTGGAACGAAAAATAACAAATACTTTTCATCTGTAATCATATATTAATTTCATTAAATTGCAGTACATTGTCTTATACACTAAATCTGAATACGTTAAGCTAGGATATAGACTTTCCTTATGAACGCCTAAATCTAAAAAGAAAATAAATGCATCAGAGATAGCAGAACCTTCAATACGTATCAAGATATATTATTAAAAAAATTTCATAAATCAAAAGAATTGTCTTCAGTTCAGATTTATTGAATACGATCTAAATTTTCTGAAGGCACAGTTTCAATTTTCTTAAAAAACAATAAATTTTACTATATTTAATTTATGACATATTTAAAAATGTATAGGAAATAAAAAAAGTATAAATATCTAAATTTCTTATAATATAAACAGTGTGAGCATAAAAAAAGTTTTAAATACGTAAATAAATATGAATTATTGCACTGGTGTCGCAATTACGAATTATATCGCCTTATTATAAAATGCGAGAAAATGTGAGTAAATATTGAGAATTTGTACGAAAATAAGTTATGAGAGGGGGGGAGAATCATCATTCTCGTTTGGGTAGACATCATGCTTGGCGCGATCTATAATATCCTGAAGGAGCTTCAATCACTGGGGTTCGCTATTTTAACGAGATTTTCCATCTGTATGTGCGTGTTTTAGAGGCCCTATGGGTTCGCATTTCTTTCATGGCCAGATGGCACAACTCATCTCTGATACTTCCAAGAACTGTTGACAGTGAGTATATTGAATGTTTGGATTGGTTGGTAATGTCTTCGGTTCCAACCTATCGATCATATTTGAATTTCAAGACGCTTTGTTTCACATAACTTACCACAAGTAATGGGTTCCTAGCTGCGATTGATACAAAACAAAGAGTGGCAATGCCTCAACAACTCATATCAACCTCATACTCATAAGTTGTAAGATACCATAAGTAGCAGGTGGTTATATCATCTACTAAAGCCAGGATATTTCTGTCTGGGCATCTTCCATATGAATGTTTTCGGCTTGTCGCATTGAGCTCCATGCTACCTATAAAGTTCTTTTTATCCTTCTGATTTCTTTTTTGGTAGTTCGCTTATTTGCTCAAGTTCTTGTGTTGATCTTTTGGTATTATTTGTGTTCATATGGAAATTATTTGTTATCATTATAATTGAAAATCATTCTCTGTTCAATTTTTGCACACCATTGCACTGTTCTTCTTCGAGATGGTTGTCAAACCTGATTTCGTTTTATGGATGATATACACATTTGTCACCATGCGAGTCTGATCAGCGATTTTCGTAAGATGACCTAATATCCAACGCAGGTATGACCTACTCATTCATCTGTTCTACAATCTATTGAACATTGAACGATATGCTTGAGAAGACATCCTTTTGATCCTCATCCACCAGACTCCGTTCCAGATCTTAAAATGGAATATCTTGACGTTTGGAATGCTTTGAACCCATTATTACTGCACAGTATGCCTGTAAATATGAAAAGTCGTTATGCAGCGTCTGGCTCTCAAAGGTGACCACACACTTTATTAACTGCAGTTTTTTATTTTACTTTGTTTTCAATAGTTGGTGAACTTATCATATGTTCGACTTCCTTTCGAGCTGCTTTTGTATGACAATAGAAGGTGATTATTATTATATTCTTCCATATTTTTCCTCTTATTTCATAACTGTTTCACATTCATAACAACGTTTATCCATCACACACATATTCTCTATTAAATTATTCACATACTTACTAATTATATTTAACTTTTTGTTCAGCGGTTAAACGTTGCAGATATGAATGTGTAAAATAATATATATATATATATATATATATACATAAATGTATGATAATATTTAAACAATTCAGTAGTAATTTTATAAAATTTACAGATTTGTTAGATGATTTTAAATATTCATTGAGTGATTGATCGAAGAAAGAAAGTTAAAATTGATACGATGAATGCTTAAAAAGTTAGTTTCGTTCTTTCTTTCCAAAGGAAAACTTATTGATAGAAAAATAAAACCTATGTTATCATAAACACATACACCTATCTATATTTTCCACATATAGTCACAGATTGGATAAAACAAAATTTGTCGCTGATGGCAAACAGTTTGAAGAAATCACTTTGGTAGAAACTTGGTTCTCTGCTTTGCAGGAATTGTAGCATACATGCTCCACCCTCTGTATTGTTTTAGATGGATAGCACGACCTCTAATACGCAATAGGGATGCTAGTCTGAGACAGTCCCGAACTTTCTGTCTTGTACTCTAGCAGGAGTTATTTTTTTTTTTCTTGCGGATGTGGAGTAGACCACTTCGATCTTAATCCTCCACACTTTGTCTTTCTTTATTGAACATTGCTTTTTGAACATCTCTCGTATATTACATACGAATATCCTTTTAGGAGGGTTGAATTTCCATTTCCCCTTGAAATATATTTCTGCATTACTGTATAAATATGTGTTATGTATATTCATACTAATAGCATATGACATTATCTTATATTTAGGCATGTGAACCTGAAATTAGAAACTTGTTAGTCCAGAGGTATTTAATCATATAAAATAAAAAAATCAATTAAATCAACATTTTATGAACTTTAAAACCGTTACAAATAAGATATTATTAGCATACCAGAAACGTATTTAGCTTGAATGAAAGAAATTGTAGTGTTTACAACTGCAGAAGTTTTCTATTCCCTAGACGTTTATAAAGTAATTAGTCTGCTAGAGCTAAAAGCATAATGAGAGTATTGTTAGTAGAACAGCGTTATTTTAAAGTGTAAAAGAAAATTCACCTTTATTTTTGTTATGATATATATATTTTCGTTGTCGAAAATAACTTAATTATTTATTATCTTCTAGTTTGTTTTTTATTTTGTTGAAATAACGACTGACATAGAGGAAAAATTAGATTTAATAAATAAGATTTATTCTTTTTAGTATCTGGAATTTAATTAGTATGTTAAGCTATTCTTTATTTAGATGACGAGAAAAATGATTCTTGAACAGTTGTTAAAATATTTGAAATAAGAAACAATCGAATTCTATTTGTTAATATAAAATGTTTTCATTTCCTATGTGAGTGATAACTAGCATAACAAATAACAAGCTGGTCATATTAAAACGAACTTTCTTTTTACAGATTTTTTATATTTTATATTAGATAACAAAACTACTAATTTGCAATGGCAAAAAGAATTTAAAAGAAATGGGAATATATTTTCTGAACCTTAACTAATAATCTAAAATATATTATTTCCACTCATTTGAGAATCAGATATATATGTTACATCGAAAAACAACTTGAAAAATGGGAATTACAAAACAAATAGAACCATGGAGAGTTTGCATCATATTAAATTATATTACATATTTATAGACATTATTTGATTTTTATAAGTAACAATAAGATTCATTAATGTATAATAAAGGTACTGAGCACTAATAAGTCATAAGTAAGATGTAAAATTATAATATGATGTCAATAAACTTCATAAGTGAATTTTAAAGTTCGTATACAGAAAACTTTATAACTACTTTTCCACTTTAAGAGTATGTGGCACATTCTAAGAGGTTTTATAGTTTAAATATGAAACAAAATTAATTCGATTTGATAAAAGATTAATTTCTGATCTCCATGCCACACACAATTAGTCTATTAAAGGCCAAATAGTCTAATCAAAAGCTAACTCCCAGGCATCGTATTTTTTATGGATCACTTATTAACACTGCAGTTTAACTTCTAAAGCTTAAATAATAAAAGGAGAAAGGAGAGATTTCAAATCGTAGTTAGATTCTCCCAAGGATGCTACTCTCTATTTTAGCTCTTTCAAGAAATGCATTCGTGAAGATTGTGTAACATAGGGTTAGCGTGAGATTTCGCTTAACTAACATCTGGAGTTTCTTTTTAATTTTATAATTAAGTGTTTAATTTATTTCCAATAAAATGAAATATGGCTATACAACTTAAATCAATTTTTGAATTGGAGTGAATAGATTAATCGAGTCATATAAAAAAGCGACAGAGAATTAGTACTCTTTCATTTTCTTATTCCAAACGTGGAACTTTTCAACAGCTTTTCGTAAATATGGACGTCAACTCGGTGCAAATACAATTAAAGGATGGCTAAATAAATCTCATTTGAAATTTATCGAATGCAATTTAAATATTTATCATTTATTTTTCTTAACAATATCATTCGATATATCTTTTTCCTTTCCTTGTAGTTCAATTTAAAGAAGAAGAATAGATATTTTGCGTTAAAAGCAATTTCAATAAAACAACCAAGGTTATCAAGAACTCTCATTAATTTATTTTAGATCTTAATATACAGCTAGAAAATATTTCTGCAACAATCAGAAGTCACATGTGTTGCTCTATATTTAAACAGTGCTACATTCTATTTTCTTAATTTATCATTTTAGACTGATAATTATTATTTGTAATTTTATTATACTCGTAGTATTTAGGCTATTTATGTTACTTATTACATAAACATCGCGTTTACATATTATAAGGATTACTTTAGCTTTCATGTTACAGCAAAAATACTTCGATTCCTCTGTCTTTGAAAAAAATGGTCTCGTCAGACATTTTCGTTTGTTTTTACATATTACACCTGGTTTTATAAAAGCATACTAAAATACAAATGTCTTAAAATAGATGAATCATCGTTAACGCATCACAATAATGAATAACATTTAATAAAAAAATTATTATTTTCTAGAAATTAACTTACCTCATGGAGAGTAAACGAAAGCACTAAAAGCATTGACTATATTGTTCTTTGAAAAAAGGAATATTTAATGTTGTACACCTATGAAGATAAATGACTTTATTTTATTAAGACTATTTAAAATAATTTGCTACTATGAGTTGGAGGGTATAAGTACGTCATCCAGAGATTCTAATATTTCAATGGTGAATGGTGTGGTTCGTTATCCAAGTATTGCTGATACAAACAATTTCGTAGCAAATAATAATTTTGAATTCTAATGCAACAATAATGCTGTCGTCTTCTTATGTTACATGAGCCGCAACAATATCTCGTTGTGGCTCTTTTGGTGTGCGCTGACAAGCTACGGTTAAACACTTGACACAGAATTGAAAAGAATGATAGAATGTACTTGATACTATGCTTTGTTATCATCGTGAAATCTCTTTGTTATCTTTAGAAACAAATACTTATTAATAGTACAATTACATCAATGTATGTAATAAATTGTCACAAGAGTTATTTAGTATTTAATAATTTACAACTCTAATTTATGTCTTGATATTTATATTCCTTTACACTCCCATTTATCGCTTAACTACAGCTAGTAACAAATCGAGTCTGGAGACGGATTCGATGCCGACGGTTTCATGAGTCGTGTGTTCGAGCCTTTTTGCCGCTAAGACACCATAGTGGAGCTAACCATGCTATAATCTGTCGGAGCCCAAGCTTCTGTGGCGGTGTGAGTTAGGGAAGAGCTGAATCAGCTCAGGTGTCGCCTTCCATTTCACCGAAGTACAATAATTCGATGTCCGTCTCCAGTACCTCGTGTCTAGCTGACGAAAATAAAACTAATCATTTAAAAACCGTTTTAGCTCGTCAATCATGGATTTTAGTTTCCTAAACATAATACATTATAAAATGAATATTAATGAATCAGTCTTATATTGTATCATTACTCTATAAGGAATACTTTCTAGAAAAAAAAAAGTTATAATGCAGAAAATATATTTAAAAGTATAATTTATGTTTCAAAGCGACACTTTAGTATAAATACCGTTATATTGTTCTTTATACGTTTGGTTCTTCAAATTGATAAAATATAAAAATAATTATAATTATTCATTAGTAACAAATGGTCCTTTCTAAAACTCAAAGAAATGCTATAAATTAACTCTATGTTGATCATTGGGTAACTTAAGTGTTCATTTTTAGTCTCTAAATGCCTTGAAAAGCAATGAAATGAATATTTATAATATTTCAGTATCTTTGAAAATATATGAATAACGATAACATAATCATAAATTTTGTTGAAAAATTTATCGTACACGTAAAAATCTTGACAACAACAAAGTTTAAACTTTTCCTTCTTAATAAATCATACCGTAATACTGATTACCATTATCTACAAGCACTAATTAAAATTCATCGAAAGGTGCTTAAGTGCTGAATCTATAAACAGCCATTTTAAAAAAATAAAGATAATTTATTTAGATCAATCAAAATCTCTTATATTTTCAAGTTCTCGTTTATTTAATCCACTGGATTGCTTGTTTATTTAAGCTCTTATTGTACACAAGCCTGCATCATTTATTTAAGTCGGTAAACAAGAATTCACTACTTGATTTTAGTAATTACGAAGCTACACTTGGGTGATTGGCGAAGATTCTCGTTGTATGAGCCACTTGATGTGGATTGATTCATTCTTTATTAACATTGAACTTTGAAGCAATATAAAAACTATCGGTTACGGTACCTCTTTGAATCATGATCAAGTGGCGAGGAGGTACCTGACAAGCCTTCCGTCTCAAACTCACATGGAAGGTTGGAACCCTCGAAGATATTTAACGTGCATCATCCCCGATACAATGGGTCTGTAGATCTTTGTACAAAGTATAATTAATGACAGGTAAATTTCTGTTTTGTGAAAATTCATCAAATGTACCAATTTATCAAGTAGCTATTTGGTATATGGAATGCCAAAATAATAAATATGTTTCTTTTCTTCTGAAGTAAATAAAGATACCGAAAGCCTAATATATGATTTTAAAGTGTAATCAACTTCTGGCCTATGGATTGAAATAATTAGAAATAGCCTAAGACACAACCATATTTACAATGGGTAAAATGATGGAGTTTAACCTCTTTATCTTTCATCAAAACTATTGATTGGACAAGGTTCTAGACCCCGAGCTTGTAGAACTGAGTAAAGTTATGAAAAGTTTACTTCGTACACATCGAACACACGCTCTATCAATGTTTTAACAATAATCTTCTCACACTCCACCAACCGAGGTTCTATACTGGTACAATATTATCAACTTGTGCAGGATGTGAAAGAGTCACCAACTTAGAAAAAAAAGGAGCAGTTATAAGATAAATCAAAAGAGACAAATTCTATATTATGTCTCAATCTCCTGTGATATGACTGAGATAATAGTCGATTCTCTAACAATTAGTCGAGAACATTATTGTTGCATAGCTTTGCTGTCAAAATCTTGAGCTTATATGTAAAAGAATATAAATTTTCAATTGATATTCGATTATGAACACTTATTATGATTATGTCCAATAGATTTTCAAAAAAAATTTTTTGTCAGCTACATTTTAAAATGCTAAGCCTCACAAAACACGTGCATACAATAACATTCGTTTCTTTACTTCTTTTCATGAATTTATAAGTTTCAAGAGTGGTTCTTTCAAAAGTTTCATGGGAAATTTCCCAAGTCCTTACTCACTTGTCATTTTATGGCGAAACAAAAAGTTAACTCAACATAAGGAAGGCTGCGAGGAACAGATTTGTTACAGCAAACGAGAGGCACTGCATTCGAAAGAGAACCTTCACGCTAAACAGCTGCCTGTCTCATGCGTTTGGAGCATTCTTGCTTCTTCTGCAGCACATTCAAATCTCTATTGTTTAAAGCCACACCATGTATTTTAATCCTGTTTATTAGAAAAAGAACTCATTCAACTATATATATATACACCATTACAGTCTTCGACGAAGCATTATTTATTATGTCTTTGAAAACTACGTTTAATCTCAGTAGTTTCTCAATTTAATCAGTAACTCAATACTTCAACTAATCTAAGCTTCTTTGCAAAAATTTTATAACTGTGAGTATCAAATTATATTGGTAATTATCGACTCAAATTTGAGAAATGTAAGTAAATTAAGAAACAGGAGAATTTGAAACGTTAATAATGTGTAAAAGCCCTTATCTAATGTTCAACTAACACTGAATAGACCTTTTATCGAAATTCAAGCATGATTCAAAAAGTTTATAATTTGGATACCCAATATATTTTGACATATCTGGCAAATTTTTAATCTGTATTTAAAAGCAGAACCAAACCTAGTAATTCTAACGAAAATTATTCGGAATAGTTTAAATGAAAAGGTATATGAACGATGGTGATGACAGAGTTTAGAAAATTTGTGTGTTGGCTTTATGTCTTCTGAATTATTAATCATCCTACAATGAGTTAAGTAATATGAAATTATAGATGCATCTAATATTTTTGTACATTAAAGAATTTTAAATGAAAACTCGAGAGATGATGTTCATTTCCGATTTTTGAACTCCTATGAAAAATACCAACAGATAAAATATAAAACTGAATTAATTTTAAGAGACATTAATTTAATTTTTTAAATTTAAATTTAATTTTAAAGTCCTTATAATTTAAGTGATAAAAAGAATAAATACATCGTCATAGGTTTGTTTAAATGAAAAAAAATAAGTCAATGCAAAAGCCTATAGAGCTGATATAAAACGGAATATTTAATTTAACAGCTCATACATTAAATAAGGTACTATAACCTAAACTTTTAATAAAAAGTTTGGTTATAAAGTGCTATGTATAATGAATGACAATTATTAAATATTTCGTTTTACTATCAGCTTCTAACCAAATTTTCTTATGATTATTTTTTTTCATTAACAAGTATGATACTAAGTTTTATTTCTTTTATCATGAAATATAAGTTTAAAAAATTAATTTAAATTTAAATGAATAATAGTCTTTAAAGTAATTCAGTTTTATCTATTTTTTATCTGTTCCATATTTTTCGTAATTAAGAATACAAATATCACATTATTCGAATTTAAGAATAATACACAAGAAATATTAGATAAATCTTCTGCTCGTGTGAGATGATTAATATTCTGAAGGTATAAATGACAACATAGACACTACAAACTCTGTCTTTACTGTCCGAGTACAATATCTTTCGTGCTTATTCCGATAACTGGTTACTGCTTTTAAGCAGATTGAGAACTGAATATGTCGAAATATGACGGATATCCACATAAACTTTTTTAGTCATCTTATTTCGTGGAATAACATTCAGTGTTAAGTTGAGAATTGAATGAAGACTTTTAACGCGGTGCTCAACTATTCAGAATATACAATTTCTTAATTTTGCACGACATTTCTCAAAATTTGAGTCGATAATTACTACAATATTTGGTACTTCACATTGTTTTGCCAAAACTTGAAGGTATTGATATTGATTACTAATTAAGAATGATGAGGAAGCGCAATGGCTGTGGTTTCAAAAGACTTATAATAAACAATGTTTGTCGAGCAATGATTATATATATATGGTTGAATATTCTTTCTATGAAACGAAGCTGTAAACAATGAGATTGAGGCTGTGCTGCGAAAAAGCTGAGAATGTCCAGTACCGGTGACGGCTGGGTAGCATTCTCTTTCAGAAATGCGGTGCTACTAAATTTTCAAAACAATCTTGTTAAACAAGCCTTACTATAATTTGGTGCTGGGCGCCGACTGAAATGAGACTTTGAGCTGAGCTTTATTGCTGTGAACTTATATGAAAGAATGAAAACGAGTGTTATTGTATGCGCATTTTGTGAGCTTAAAATGACCGACAATTTTTTATTCATTGGTTTAATCAGCGCAATTCATAATCGAATATCAATTGAAAGAACTATTCTTTGCATATAGCTTTCGGGTACGGCAACTGAAACAAATAACCGTCGAAAGTGATGAAATCTTATCTCGATGTATCCATGAAATTAATAATGAGTGAAGAGCTACTCTTTCTTTAACGCGAACTGCTCCTTTTTTCTGAGTTGACTCATCTACAATTGACTAATATTGTGCCAAATAGCTTTCGGTTGAGAATGAGTGTGAAAAGACATTAACCATCAAACGTGATAGGCGCGTTCGAGATGATCTGATGAAAGCTTTTCACCACTTTACTCAATTTCTACGACTCCCGAAGTCTTTAAGAACTGCCTTTGTCCAATCGAAAAGTTTTGATGAAAAATAAGTTATTAAACTTTCCGTCATTGATATGATATGGTTATTACGTACATTCTAGTTATTTCAATCACATATTGGTTGTTCCACTTTAAAATCATATATTGAAGCTTTCGTATCTTTTATTTACATATTTCGAAAGAAAAACATATTTATTGTATTTTGACATTCATATATAAATAACGCGATAAATGTTCTGTCGACTGATGATTTCAATAACGAAATTTTACTGATAAATAATTTATGGCCGAGACTCAGGAGATGATACATTCCTCAATAATGAGGTTCAACTCACATAAAGGATACGGATGAAGAGCGTCAACAATCATGATTCAAAAGCCATGGTCATGACCGACTGGTTTATGTTGCTTCAGTTCAATGTTAATAAAGTGTCGTGCGTGAGTGACTCCATGATAACAGTCTTCTTGTCGCAGTCTTCATTACTGCTAGTAAATGATAATTCTTTGTTTACCGACTTAAATGAAATGATGCGGCTGCCCAAACGACTTAAAATAAACGTGAATCCCGATGGTAAATAGGCGAGAACTTGAAAATATGAGTTTATTGATCACAAGTAGTATCTTTATTTTTTTAAAATGGCTGTTGGGGCGGCATGGCGTGAAGATGGCAATAAGCTCTTGGTATTACATTATGATTATTGAAAGAGAAATAGGCGGGCCAACAGCTGGGTGTGCTACATAAAATTTTCGAAATATGGTGACCAGCGACCCGTTATTCTATATTTTCAAGGCTGCATAAATATTTGCAATATTTATTCATT
>BMAW01118206.1:0-20351 GCA_019974015.1 Nephila pilipes | reverse complement strand
GCAATACGATAAGCCCGCAATAGAAATGGACGACATGCCTAGAACTACAACAGTCTTTGAAAGGTCAACAAATCTTGGCAAGAATGCCTATATAACCCTAGGTATTGGTGCTTATGAGATAGCAAAATCTTATCAATAATAAGAACAATTAAGTTCCTCTATCTTGATTATTTTAGTAATAAAGAAAATTTTCTGAAACCTCAGGATATTAAGTAAGACTTTAAAGCATCAATTCCTATGCTTGATAGAATTCCAATCAAGCCTGTACACTTGTAGAGGTATGGCTTTTCCAATCTACGAATTGTTTGGTGCTGAAAAGATAATCTTCCCCAGGCATAGTCTTTACATGGGTAACCCTGTTGTCTGATAGTGAGCAATGATTTCTATATGAGGAAATGCTTACCTATCTCTATTAAGGGCACACAAACTCAGTATATCTATACTTTATATTAAGCATTCTCGGTTCCTCGTGGGAATACAGTGAAGTCTGTGCGTCCCAAAATGTATCTTTACTCCTCCATATCAGCGTCGTCTGGGAATTCACACAACACTCAAGATGCTACGCAAGTTAAATAAAATGCGTCATTTTTTGCACCCGAATTATTAATTTTTTCTTGTTTGAGGTGAGTTTCTGAAAAAAAATGATTTTTAGTAAACATTTTCATTCGTATCTTAGTTCAGGTAAAATGAAAAAGGTGTTTTCCGAGAAAGAAAAATTATACGCTTGCGTATACTAGAAATGTTCATATTTTTTATTATTTAGGTAATAAATTTTTTTAAAACATGCTAAATTCCTTAAACTTACTGTTTTATATATACTTATTAATTTCTTACTCAAAATCTTCCATACGTTTGAATAAGTAAATGTCTCCTGTAGGAGCATTGTCAAGGCTAGAGTCAAATTCACTCGATTTGAAACTATATGGATTTATTTCAACAAGTCGGAATCTGATATTCTTTTATATTACTAATAAATTCACCAAAAGTAGATTTTTAAGATACAGGAAAGAAATCTGTATCTGTCAAAAATTAAATGAAATTATAGTTGATCACTGTAATTATGTCATTTTAAAATTTCCAGAGTTCAAATGTTATTGCTGGACAGAAAAACTATAATTTTACACTCGCAGCAAGCATTTCTTGAATCAGAGTTTTCAATAGAAACAACTTAAAATTGAGAGAGAATGATGATAGTATAAGATAAAGAAAGAAAAAACACGAAAGATAAATTTTGGAATTAGGACTCTTCTGCAAAACAGCTCCGAAGACAGGAATATTTCGTGATTCAATTTCCCATTATTATTATCTTCTAATTATTATGAATTACTCATTAAATTAAGATTAAAGAAATTGTATTTTAAATTAACATTACAGATGTACAGTTTGATCCAATGTCTCCTCCAGGAACCCCTTAATTCTGAAAAATAGAAATAAAATTATTTTTTAACATTTTTTCAAATATTTTCATGTGTTTGAAGAACAGATTGAAACCATTATTCTAACATTTATGTGTTCAAAGTTGACTTGACAGGTAGAGAGAACTATGATACTGATCCTCTATATATATCTTTCATTGGATGTTTGAATGATGATATTGTACATTCCTAATTAAGCAGTTTAATATCATTGGAGTGGCTAAAACAAGAATTCCATCCGAGAAGAGTCAGAGCATTTTTTTTTGATAAGCCATCCAATAACGACGTGATGACGCGTTCTATGTCAAACACTACCTCCTGTGATGAGCTGATCGGCATACAAACGGTTCATCGCCTGCGCACCACAAAACATTGCTGCCGCTGCGCTTGGTAGAACACGCATGGCTGCGCTTTTGCCCGACGCCGCGCGCAGCCGTACTGCAGCGCTACGCGTAGCAGCGCGCCTGCGGCACAAGGCATGGCTGAGCATACGCTTTTCGCGCCACCGCCTGTAGCCGCGCTGCAGCGCACCGGTACTTTTTAACGCGTACGCGCCTGCTGGCGGCTGTACGCTGTTTGTAGCGCCTTTGGCATTTTCCTTTGCTGGTAACCCGAAAACATAGCAAAACCGTACAGGCCTTGCCATACAAGTACCGTACACTTTAAGCCACTTTACCGTATTGTTCCGTAAGCGCTTTTAGCCATGCTACTTTGTAAGACCTTGCCTTCTGGGCTACAATACCAAACATAAAGCCAAAGCCTTCCATTTCATTTTTTTTGCTCTGCACGAAAAAGAGACATTTAAAAGCTGGCAAAACCTTCTTCCGCTGGCAATCCAGCGCGTATCACCAAAGCATACCAATAAAGCACAGCGCTGTACCGTAAACTAGCGGCTACCGGCGAGAACGCCGCTGCTGGTAAAATGCAGCAAAACCTGCGGCTACGCTGCACCGTACTTCCGGTACAGCGCGCCAAGGCACTTTTTAAAAAATTTTTGTTGCTTTTATAACTTTGAATTTTTTTTTTTTAACTTTATTTGTTTGAATGAAAGGGAAGCGATACTTTCATGAAAATATTTAGTAAGTAAGAAAATTAAGAAAACCAATGTTTGATTTCAAATACCATGTTTGCATTGATATCATGTTAAATATTCCAGGATCAAATGATAATTTAGAATTATAATTAAATTACAATTGCACATTATTTTGAACACCACTCGCAAACTATATATGTCATTAGTAGTTCAAATCGCATACACATTTTAATAGGACAAGCGGTCGAATCTGGATTATATTGCCTGATTTTACCGCCATGCTGAAATAATGAGGAGATTGTTATGGGAAATGGATGAGTCATCCAAATTATTAACGCTATTATAATGAAGCAATGAGGTTTTTTATTGTTTATTATTATCTTACATAGAAGCACTCAAGGCTACTGGTGATAGACTATAATATTGAACTCGGTCAATGATGAGGACGGCACTTTAACTGATCCTCCTCCATATTTCCACACCATGCCAACAAAGAACTGGGACAGCAGATTTCAATGTGCATCCGGCTCCCTACCAGTTGGCAGTGGCACTGGCTTCAAACACACCGACTACGATGGTAGCAATTCGACCGCGAATTACACAACTATGACTACTAGGCCACCGCCACTAAGCAATTTGGTGAGTAATTAGTATCAACACAAATATCTTCTTGACCTGAAAACTTAAGACGATTATTCAAAGATAATATGGCCTTTACTGGTTCCTGAGTAACTCCAGAGTAATGTGGAACGAAAAATTAACTCAAATACTTTTCATCTGTAATCATATATTTGTTTCATTAAAATTGATGCGTTGTCTTATACACTAAATCTGAATCAGCGTTATGAATAGGATATAAACTTTCCTATTAATAACGCCTAAATCTAAAAAGAAATAAATGCATCAGAGATATGTCTGAGAACCTTCAATACGTATATCAGAATATATTATTAAAAAAATTTCCATGGAAATCAAAAAGAATTGTCTTCATTCAGATTTATTGAATACGATCTAAATTTTTCTGAAGGCACAGTTTCAATTTTCTTAAAAACAATAAATTTTACTATATTTAATTTTATGAACATATTTAAAAATGTATACGGAAATAAAAAAAGTATAAATATCTAAATTTCTTATAATATAAACAGTGTGAGCATAAAAAAAGTTTTAAATACGTAAATAAATATGAATTATTGCACTGGTGCCTCGCAATTTACGAATTATATCGCCTTATTCATAAAATGCGAGAAAATGTGAGTAAATATTGAGGAATTTGTACGAAATAAGTTATGAGGGGGGGGGGAGAATCATCTATTCTCGTTTGGGTAGACATCATGCTTGGTTGCCGAATCTAATATCTTCGAAGGAGCTTCAATCACTGGGGTTCGCTATTTTAACGAGATTTTCCATCTGTATGTGCGTGGTTTTAGAGGCCCTATGGGTTCGCATTTCCTTTTCATGGACCACAGGCACGAGCTCATCTCACAGTAGCTGTCTAAGAACTGTTGGACAGTGAGTATATTGAATGTTTGGATTGGTTGGTAATGTCTTCGGTTCCAAATCCTATCGATCATATATTGGAATTTCTCAAGGGACGCTTTGCTACACATAACTTACCACCAGTAATGAGTTCCTAGCTGCGATTGGCGATACAAAACAAATGAGTGGCAATGCCTCAACAACTCATTAACAACCTCATACTCATAAGTTGTAAGACCTGCATAGTAGACAGGTGGATTATATCATCTACTAAAGCCAGGATATTTCTGTCTGGGCATCTTCCATATGAATGTTTCGGCTTACAGTCGCATTGAGCTCCATGCTACTTTTTCTATAAAGTTTCTTTTTATCCTTCTGATTTCTTTTTTGGTAGGTTTCGCTTATGTTACTCAAGTTCTTATGTGTTGGTGATCTTTTGGTATTATTTGTGTTCATATGGAAATTATTTGAACATCATTATAATTAAAATCATTCTCGTGTTCAATTTTTGCACACCATTGCATGTTCGCCTTCTTCAAGATGGTGTCAGACCTGACTTTGGTTTTATGGATGATATCACACATTGTTACCATGCGAGTCTGATCAAGGATTTTCGTAAGATGCCTAATATCCAACGCAGGGTATGACCTGCTCATTCACCTGTTCTGAATCCTATTGCAAATGCAACGGATATGCTAGGAAGACATCTTTTGCTCCTTCCGTACCCACCAGACTTCGTTCCAGATCTTAAAATGGCCTATCTTGACGTTTGGAATGCTTTTAACCCATTACTGCTGCACAATGTCATATAAAATATAAAAAGTCGTTATGCAGCGTGTCTGGCTGTCAAAGGTGACCACACACTTTATTAAATTGCAGTATTACTTTTTTCTATTTCATTTGTTTTCAATAGTTGGTGAACTTATCACATGTTCTATTTCCTTTCAAGCTGTTTGTGTCGACAAAAGAAGTGATCATTATTATTATATTCTTCCATATTTTTCTCTTATTTCATAACTGTTTCACATTCACATAACACGTTTATCCACTACCACATATTCTATTAATTATTCACATAATTACTAATTATATTTAACTTTTGTTCAGCGGTTAAACGTTTGCAGATATGAATGTGTAATAATATATATATATATATATATATATATATACATAAATGTATGATAATATTTAAACAATTCAGTAGTATGAATTTTATAAAATTTACAGATTTGTTTGATGATTTTAAATATTCACAAATTATGACGGATGAAAGAATTAAAATTGATACGATGGATGTTCAAAAAGTTAGCTTAGTTATTTGTTTTCTCAAGGAAAACTTATTGCATGAAAAATAAACCATGTTATCATGAACAATATACCTATCACTATTTATCCACATAGTCACAATTGAATTTGAGATATTTGTCGTAGTGTGCAAACAGTTTAAAGAAATCACTTTGGGAAGACTTGGTTCTCTGCTTGGCAAGGAATTGCAGCACAGCATGCTCTACCTTAGAATTTTTTTATATGGACCTAAGCACGACCAATACGCAATAGGGATGCTACGTCTGAGACAGTCCCCCAGTCCCCGAACTTCATGTCTTGTACTCTAGCAGAGTTATTTTCATTCGCGGATGTGGAGGAGCACCCACTTCGATCTTCATCCTCCACACTTTGCCTTTCTTTATTGAACATAGCTTTCGGAACATCTCTCGTATATTACATACGAATATCCTTTTAGGGAGGGTGTTGAAATTCATTTCCCTTGAAATATATTTCGTATTACATGTATAAATATGTGTTATGTATATTCATAACTAATAACATGTTACTTATTTTATATTTTGGTTTCATGTGAACTGAAATTAGAAACTTGTTAGTCTTAGAGATATTTAATCATATAAAATAAAAATGTCAATTAAATCAACATTTTATCAACTTAAAACACAAATAAGATATTGAATTAAATACCAGAAACGTATTTCTAGCGAATGGAAAAGAAATTGTAGTGTTTACAATTGCAGAAGTTTTCTTATTTCCCTAGACGATAAAGTAATTCTTAATGAGCAAAGCATAATGAGAGTATTGTTAGTAGAACAGAATTATTTTAAAGTGTAAAAAGAAAAAAAAATCACCTTTATTTTTTTTTGTTATGATATATATGTTTCCGTTTCAGAAAATAACTTAATTATTTTATTATCTTCTAGGTTATTTTTTATTTTGTTGAAATGATGACCTAGATGACAAGGAAATAATTAAGGTTTAATAAAAAAGATTTATCTTCTTTGTCTCTTATTTCCTGGAATTTAATAAGTATGTTAAGCTATTCTCTATTTAGATGACGAAAAAAGTGATTCTTGAACATATGTTAAAATATTTGAAATAAGAAACAATCGAATTCTATTTGTTAATATGAAATGTTTTCATTTCCCATGTGAGTGATAACTAGTGTAACAAATAACAATGATCATAATAAAATGAACTTCTTACAATTTTTATGTTTTATATTAGATAACAAAACTACTAATTTTCAATAGCAAAATAAATTTAAAAGAAATGGGGATATATTTTCTGAATCTTAAATAATAATCTAAGATATATTATTTCAAGTCATTTGAGATTCAGATATATATGTTACATCAAAAAACAATTTGAAAAATGGGAATTACAAAACAAATAAATTCGTGGAGAATTTACATCATCTTAAATTATATTACATATTTATAGTAATTATACGATTTTTATAAGTAACAATAAAATTTATTGATGTATTATAATGGTACTGAACACTAATAAGTTATAAGTAAGATGTAAAATTGTAATATGTGGTCAATAAACTTAAAGTTTATATATAGAAAACTTTATAACTACTTATCCGCTTTTAGAGTAGTGACACATTCTATAAGGCTTAGTAATTTGAAGATGAAACACATTGAATTCGATTTGAAAAAAGATTAATTTCTGATCTCCATGCCACACACAATTAGTCTATTAAATGCCAAATAGTCTAATCAAAAGCTAACTCCCAGGCATCATATTTCTTATGGATCACTTATTATCACAGCAGTTTAACTTCTAAAGCTTAAATAATAAAAGGAGGTTGGAGAGATTTCAAATCGTAGTTAGCTTATCCCAAGGATACTACCCTCTATTTTAGCTCTTTCAAGAAATGTATTCATGAAGATTGTGTAATATGGGTTATGCGTGAGATTTCTCTTAACTAACTTCTGGGGTTTCTTTCTGATTTTATAATTAAGTGTTTAATTTATTTCAAATAAAATGAAATATGGTTATACAATTAAAATCAATTTTAGAATTGGAGTGAATAGATTAATCGAGTCATATAAAAGCGACAGAGAATTGAACACCCTTTCATTTTCTTATTCCAAACGTGGGAACTTTTTGAACAGCCTTCTTAAATATGGACGTCCAATTCGGTGCAAATACAATTAAAGATATAAGAGAAAATCTAATTTGAAATTTGTCTTATGCAATTTAAATATTTATAAGTTATTTTTATTAACAATATCATTCGATATATCCTTTACCTTGCCTTGTCGTTCAATATAAAAAGAAGAATGAATATTTTTGCGATAAAACTAAGTTCAATAAAAACAATAACAACTCTCATTAATTTATTAATATCAAGAACTCTCATTAATTTATTTTAGGTCCTTAATATACAGCTAGAATATTTATAACAATCAAAAGTTATATGAATCGCACTATATTTAGTAACAGTGCTAATTCTTATTTTCTTAATTTATCATTTTAGACTAAGAATTATTATTTGTAATTTTTATTATACTCGTAGTACTTAGGCTATTTATGTTACTTAAGTTCGGTACATAAACATCACGTTTACATATTATAAGGATTACTTTAGCTTTCGTGTTACAGCAAAAATACTTCGATTCCTCCTGTTTTTGAAAAAATTAGGTTTGTCAGACATTTTTCGTTTGTTTTTGCCATATTACACCTGGTTTTTATAAAAGTATGCTAAGTACAAATGCCTAAAATAGATGAATCATCGTTAACGCACACAATAATGAATAACATTTAATAAAAATTATTATTTTTTCTAGAAATTAACTTACCGCATAGAGAGTAACCGCAAGCACTAAAAAGCGTAACGTAAACTTATTGTTCTTTGAAAAAGGAATATTTAATGTTATGTACACCTAGAAGATAAATGACTTTATTTTTTTAAAGACTACTAAAATAATTGCTACTATGGGTGGAGGGTATAAGTTACGTCAATTCAGGAAAGTTCGTAATATTTCAATAGTGAATGGTGTGGTTCGTTATCAGTAATTCTAATGTATCGAAAAATTTCAAGAAATAAGTTATTGTAATTTTAATAAAATAATAGCTTATTATTACATGTTCTTATGTCACATGAGCAGCAACAATATTCGTTGTGGCTCTTTTGCGGCCTGCATGCTACAAGTTTTAAATACTTGACACATAATTGAAAAGAATGATAGAATTAACTTGATAATATTTTGTTACACGAAATCTCTTGTTACTTTAGAAACAAATACTTATTAATAGTACAATTACATCAATAATGTATGTAAATAATAAATAGTTACAAGAGTTATTTAGCGTTTAATATATATTTTACAACTCTATTTATGTCTTGATATTTATATTTCATTTACACTCTATTTCCTGTTAACCGCAGTAGCCTAATGGTTGCTGGAATCGGAATCGAGGATGGCGGTTTCGTAGAGTAGTGTGTTCGAGCCTTTTTACCACTAAAGACTAGCCGTGTATCCGGGGCTGATGTATGCTAAAGGTATCAAGGCCCAAGATTCTCCTGTTGGTGTGATGTAGAAGTTAGGGCAGTGAAGTGCCAGCTCCTGTGTCATCCTCGTCACTTGACCGAAGTTCAAGATTACAATCTCCGACTCCAATAACCCTCGTGTCTAGTGCGACGAAAATAAAACTAATCATTAAATAACCATTTCATGCTCGTCAACAACGATTTTAGTTTCCTAAACATAATCATATTATAAAATGAATTTATATGAATCAGTCTTATAATCTGTATTATTAAGGCTATAAGAATACTTTCAGAAAAAAAATATAATGCAGAAACATATTTTAAGAGTATAATTTATGTTGGAAAACGACATATTTAGTAAACATACGTTATATTGTCTTTATATGTTTCTGTCTTCAAAGTGATAAAATATAAAATAATATAATTATTCATGAATAACAAATGGTCCTATCTGAAACTCAAAAAGAAATGTATAAATTAACTCTATGTCAAAATGATTCAGGTAATTTAAGTGTTCATTTTTAGTCTCTAAATGCCTTAGTGTGCTAATGAATGAAAATTGTAAATATTTATGTATCTTTGAAAATATATGAATAACGTAACAGATTCATAAATTATTTTGAAAAATTATGCAGTACACGTAAAATCTTGCTTACAACAACAAGGAAACTTTATTTTCTTCTTAATAATCATACCGTAATAACTGTTACATTTCTACAAGCACTAATAAAATTGCGTCGAGGGCTTAAGTGCTGACTCTATTAAACAGCCATTTTAAAAAATAAAGATAATTTACTCTAGATCAATAAAACTCTTATATTTTCAAGTTCCTCGTTTATTTAAATCTCACTGGATTCATTGTTTATTTAAGTCATTACACAAGGCTGCATCATTTATTTAAGTCGGTAAACAAGAATTCATTACTTATTTTAGTAGTACTCGAAGCTACACTTGGGTGATTGGCGAAGATTCTCGTTATCATGAGCCACTTGATGTGATTGACATTCTTTATTAACATTGAACTTTGAAGCAACATAAAAACTATCGGTTACGGACCTCATAATTTTGAATCATGATCAAGTGGCGAGGAGGTACCCGACCAAGCCCTTCCGTCTCCAAACTTCGCTTATGGAAGGAGTTGGAACCTCGAAGATATTTAACGTGCATCATCCCCGATACAATGGAGGTCTGTAGATCTTATGTGGTCATAAATTAATGACAGTAAAATTTCTGTTTATTGAAAATTCATCAAATGTGACAGAAACATTTATCAAGTAGCTATTTATATATGGAATGCCAAAAATAATAAATATGTTTCTTTTTCTTCTGGAAATATGTAAAATAAAGATACCGAAAGCCTAATATATGATTTTAAAGTGTAATCAACTTCAATATGGATTGAAATAACTTAGAAATGCGCTGTACAGACACAACCATATTTCATAATTAAAATGATGGAGTTTAATAACTTATTTTTCATCAAAACTTATTGATTGGACAAGGCAGTTCTAAGACCCTCGGGAGCTGTAGAAATTGAGTAAAGTGCAGTGAAAAGTTTCACTAGACCATCCCGAACACGCTCTATCATGTTTTATACAATAATCTTCTCACACTCCACCAACCGAGTTCTATACGGTACAATATTATCAACTTGTAGGATGAAAGAGTCACCAACTTAGAAAAAGGAGCAGTTCAGTAAGATAATCTAAAGAGACAAATTCTCACTATTATATTCAATCTCCCATGGATATGACTGAGATAATAGTCGATTCCCTAACAATTTCCGATGAACATTATTATTGCATAACTTTGCTGTCAAAATCTGAGCTTATATGTAAAGAATATAAATTTTCAATTGATATTCGATTATGAATTTGTGCTGATTATGTCCAATGAATTTTCAAAAATTTTGTCGGCCATTTTTAAAATGCTTAAGCCTCACAAAAACACGTGCATACAATAAACATTCGTTTCCTTTTACTTCTTTTCATAATTTATAAGTTTCAAGAGTGGGCTTTCAAAGTTTCATGGGAAATTTCCCAAGTCCTTACTCACTTGTCATTTTTTTCGGCGAAACAAAGTTAACTCAAATACAAGTGAAGGCTACGAGTGAACAGATTTGTTTACAGAAACGAGAGGCACTGCATTCGAAAGAGAACCTTCACGCTAAACAGCTGCCTGTCTCTGGCGTTTGGAGCATTCTTGCTTCTTCTGCAGCACATTCAATCTCATTGTTTAATAGCCACACCATGTATTTTAATCCTGTTTATAGAAAAAGAACTCATTCAACTATATATATATAACTCCATTACAGTCTTCGACAAACATTATTTATTATAAGTCTTTGAAAACTACGTTTAATCTCAGTAGTTTCTCAATTTAATCAGTAACTCAATACTTCAATAATTCTAAGCTTCTTTTGCAAAAATTTTATAACTGTGAAGTATCAAATTATATTGGTAATTATCGACTCAAATTTGAGAAATGTCAGTAAATTAAGAAACAGGGAGAATTTGAATAGTTAATAACTGTGCTAAAAGCCCTTATCTAATGATTTCAACTAACACTGAATAAGACCTTTTAATGAAATTCAAGCATGATTCAAAAGTTTATAAAGACTGGATATCCCAATATATTTTGACATATTCAAATTTTAATCTGTATTTAAAAGCAGAACCAAAACCTAGTAATTCTAACGAAAAGTATTCGGAATAAGTTTAAATGAAAGGTGATATTAAATCTGATGGTGATGACAGAGTTTAGAAAATTTATGTTGTTGGCTTTATGTCTTCTAGGAATTATTAATCATCCTACAATGAGTTAAGTAATATGAAATTATAGATGCATCTAATATTTTGTGTACATTAAGAATTTTAAATTCGAATAACTGAAGATATTTCATTTGTGAATTTTTAACTCATGAAAATACAAACAGATAAAAATAGATAAAACTGAATTAATTTTAAAGACTATTAATTAATTTCTTAAATTTAAATTTAATTTTTAAAGTCCTTATAATTTAAGTGATAAAAAGAAATAAAACTTATATCATAATTTGTTAAATGAAAAAAAATAATCAATAAGAAAACCTAATAGAGCTGATATAAAACGAAATATTTAATAATTAACAACTCACAGTACATTAAATAAGTACTTATAACTAAACTTTTAATAAAAAGTTTATTATTTACAACATGAATAATAATTTATATAATATTTACATACATATATATATATGTATATATATATATATATACATATATATGGATATTTTCATTTATTTTTCTTTCATTGTTACATTTCTTTCTGGATTTTTGTCTTTTTAAATATTTTAAATTATTCTTTCATAAATTTTCAGTATATATATATATATATATATATATATATATATATATATATATATATTACATGTTATAACATATTTATTAATGATAATCACTCATAATTTTTGTATGCATATAAATTGCAAAGCTTATCTAAGGAAGTCCAAATTGAGAATTAACGAATACGAAAACAACTAAATGATGATTATCATAAATTTATAAAAAAAATATCATTAAATTAACTCCAAATTACAGTCAAAATTAGATTATCGGCAACTATCTATAATTTAAAACAAATAAGTTATAATGTATAAATTTCACTAAATTACAGAAAATGTAATATTAAACAGCATTAAAGAATTCATATTAAACATGTCAATGTTTGAGAATTAAAATATATAATCAGTAATTTTAAAGAAAGTAGGTCAAGTATTATAAATCTAACTAGGGCCTATGAAGTATATCTCATGAAAAAAGAATTAAATGTTTTTTTTAAGAAAATAGAAATAAAGTAATTCTAAGTAGTCTAAAAATTAGGACTGAGGAAAGTATTTTTATACTAGTATTTCGGATCCAACTAGCTCGCTTCAAAAAATTAGGATGTGATAAACTATTATTACCCCAAATTACGCATGCATTACGAAACAAAACAAAAATTTAATCAAAAAAGAAAGTAAACAAACGGAATAAAGTCATTCAAAACAAAGTAAATTACTATGCTTATTAAAAATGACAAAAATTTCATACCTTATTATATAGTTTTAACAAAAGTTTATATACTAATAACCGTAAAAAAATAAACTACAGAAATACTAAAGGGTAATAGAACGAGTAATTGACATGCTAATATTTCGTGTATTTTACTGAACAGAACTTTGTAGACAACTATAAATTACATTTGTTTAAATAGATAGACGACCTCGTGATTTTTTTCATATTAGATTTAACTCAGATTTTAAACCGGATACAGGTGCTTTTATCCTTCATACTGAAATCTGATTTAAACTAATAAAAATTCTTAAGAAGTAAATTATTTTGTTATGAACCTGAAAGTCAAAATATATGAAACAGGCTTATTTTTAAAATTATAAAATAAAATACTTTTTCCAGCTTTTGTTACTTTTTGTATTTAATTTCTCTTTGCTTAATTTTTTTAATTACTTTTAATTTTTTCAACTATTCTTTAAAATCTATCTTTAATTTTTTCAAATATTCTTTAAAATCTATTTTTAATTTTTTCAAATATTCTTTAAAATCTATATTTAATTTATTCTGGATGATGATCTTTACCCAAATTTACATATGATTCATAGAGGGCGTAACATCGATGTATTTACTTTTTTATTAATTCACGGCAAGAGTTCGATTTTGACTAAATTTGATGACGTTAATATAGTTTGTATATGAAGATATTTTATTGTAGTTTTATTTTTTAACTTTTATTATATTTGTATTCGAGTTAGATGTTTTATTTTTTATATTTGAATTTAAATTGAATTTAGACTTTAATTAGAATTTTCCTGTTACCTTTCCTTTGTTTCCTCATTTTTTGCTTTGTGTGCTATCTTAGGCTTTTTCTTTTGTTTGTAGAGCTATTACTGATTGAGAAGGTTAGATCTCTTTCAAACATGTTTAAGCAGAGTACCTTTACCGAAATCTAGAGATAGTATTACATATATTTATTTCCACATAGTTAATTTTTAAAAGGTTTTCTTTTTTCAATTATCTTTAGTTGTTCCCTCCCTCTCTCTCTCTCTCTATATATATTTGTGTATGTAAATATATATATGTATATATATATATATATATAATATTACTGTGTGTATGTAAATGTATATGTATATGTGTATATATTTTGCGTATGTAAATATATGTATGTATGTAATATGCTAATATTAATAATAGTATATGTAATGTGTATATGTAATATTGTATATGTATATGTTTGTTAATAACTAATAGCAATATTGTATATGTAATGTATAATAATAATAATATGTAATAATAACCAACAATAATATGTATGTATATGTATATGCATGTATATGTAATGTATATGTGTAATATGTAATATGCATATATGCACTTGCATATATGTACGTATATGTATATGCGTAGCAATAATACATATATGGATGCGTAGCAATATGTATGCATGTATGTATATGCATGTATATGCGTACGTAATAATATACGCATGTATGTATGTATATGTATATGTACATATGCATATATGTATGTATATGTATAATACATATGCATGTATATGTATGCACGCATATATGCACATGTATGTATGCATGCATGTATGTATGTATATGTATATGCATACATATGTGTATATGCTGCTTTGTAATTAATTTTTACATACATATATTTATATTTATAAATGAATAATGTGCAAAATATAGTTGATGTTAATTAAAAACAAATATAATTACTCATGTGTACTGGTTGTATCATTAACGAATATTACATTTTCGAAATGAAATGATTGAAAACTATATGAATAGATAACTGTTACGATTTGTGATATCCCTATATTTTAATTTCTTATTAGAATGAAGGTTTCTTAAAATATTTTCCTCATTACCACAGTCGTGACTCTCTTCATCATTCACTAACTGAAACAATTCACTTAGAATCTAGAATCGATTAAAATTGAATGGTAAAAAAATATTAATTTAATATTTAATATAATCGATGTCAGTGAAAAATGTTTAAGATTGCAATTCAATCTTAAATCGAATCGCTCTAAATCTCTCAATGTAACAAGAATTCATTGATTCCTTTAACGCTGATCGAAAAGAATTAGTTTAGAGACACATTTCAAATGCAGCGAAAAATAATTCACTTAATTATAAGAGTATTTTGTCTCTCATGAACTCTGATTTCTCGATAATCTTCATTTTTCTCTATCTATAATCAGTCAAGGAAAAGGAAATCGATTATTTATTCAAATCTGAGAAAGATAAAATGAGTTTCATAAGTATTATTGATTGACAATTATGTAATTTTATTTCCAGATGGTAAAAATACAAAAATATTTTTATATTAAACTATAGCAAAAACAATTTAGTCAATATGATAAATTTGAAAATCAGTTACCATTGATTATATTTTTCAAAGCCTTTGGAATGATTATAGTCACATTCACTTTTATTGAAAAGAAACAAATATAGTATTTCAAATTTGGTTTGTTACAAGGAATTTCTGAAATTGAAATCAACAAAATATTGAGGGAAATAATTTTCATTCTTCTAATAATAGGTTACTAATACCAAGAAATAGTTTGAACTTAATAAGGATAATATGAAATCCTAATTTCTACAAGTATTCTTTGGTTGTAATTTTACTCTTCGGTACTTGAATATACATATTACGAAGCCGCATCTGATGAACCTGATGATCAAAGACGAATCCGAATAGCAATGAAGCAAACCTGAAATAAATAAGTCATATGTAATCTGGTATCCTCATGATCTAAAATAATTGTAAATATATAATGATTTCCCATCAAAGAAAATACAAAAAATTGCAGAATTTTGTCGACATATCTCTAAGCAGTTTAAGTACAACAGTCAGTGCACTAATAAAGTTGCTTGCTGTGTTATGATACTGCAAACCAAAAATTCGCATCTGGTTTTAATGGTTGTGATCCTATACAAGCAAAGGATGTTTAAGTTTGAGTTTCCTCGAATTCCTCCACTTATAACACATCGATCAATAACTCCCGAGACTAACCCAGAGATGGCGCTCGTAGTAAACCAGTAACCAGGTCTTTCTAGAGTACTAACCTTTGCTTGAAACGTGTCAAAATTTTAAGTCGATCGGACCAGGAAAAAGGTTTTTTGAAGTGAAGTGAAAAAGGTTTTTTCCAAGTGGGTGCCGCGATTGCTTTCGATGGAACAAAAACAGCAACGAGTCGATGATTCAGAAAGCTGTTTATCGCTATTTACTCGCAACAAAAAAGATTTCTTGCGGAAAAAAAAAAAAAAAAGATTTGAAAAAGCGTTGGAACGATTGTATCACCCTAAAAGGTGATTAACAAAAGGTGTTATGTTGATGAGTAAAAAAAAATTTTGCAAAAAAAATGTTGTTTTCAATGTTAGACTCGGGAGTTATTGATCGATGTGTTATATAAGGTGGTTCATTGCTTCAGTGTTGACAAAGGTCTTCTGAATTAACTCTAATTGACGCTTGTCTGCTATCAACCATAGGATCCAGCCTGTGATTATTCCATGTGGGTCAGTCTTATTTTTTAAATGTTTTAACTTCAAATTTCTTAAATGGTATACTTAGTGTATATCTATCTCATTCAAGCACAGTAAAATGGTAGATTGTGATATAGGTGGTGTAGATATTGCTGCAGACATTTTACAATAGAAAATAACATTGTTATATCTGTTCGGTCCTGTTACTAAGCCAGCCGAATTTATCTTGCATCCATTCACTGTGACTTCATTTAATAAATGCTTACTGTACAACTTGCATTGCTGTCACTATTATCTTTCCGTATTCACATGATACAGTTAGAGATTATTTTTCTATGCGACCAACCCATTCAATATATATTTTAGCTATTCGATCGCTATCAAAGTTGCACAACATTCTGAAAGGTTTTTGAATGTGTAGCGATATTTGTAATTTCTCCAGGAAACTGAAACACGGTGACGTCTGAAAAAAATTAAAGCTGCCAGGAGTTTCTAAATGCTCCTTAAGATTTCAGTTACGTAGAATATTATACAATACCCGAAGCGCATTATCGAAGAGTATTTTGATAGAAGTTTATTCATCATGTCCATTCATCATTTACAGCTTTGGAATAAATAAAATAATAATAGAATAAACAGTCACTATTATTCTTTAAAGCTTAGTATGATGACATAAGGTACATGATAATTGCAATGAAAATATAAAATTTTCAAATGTATTGTTTTCTAGAGTCCTGATGAAAACAGTTCCTTGAGGAAAACATATTTACATTTCATAAAACTTACTTAAAACATTTTATGTATATTATTTGTAATGCACAGAAATTTAATAGCTTGCATAACAGAATGTATTCATTTTTTAATGAATAATTCTCTTAAATATCTTGTCTGTAATAAACCAGTTGTGAAAAGCTAAAATTCTGGATTTAAGCCTGACTTCTTTTAATATCAAAGAGAAAAATTTAAGCAAAGAATAATTTACAAATCCAGATAAATTCCCAATTTTTTAATATAATTTTGTACGATTGTGTAAAGGTATACTATTTCATAAAAGTTTTATCATTAACGCATCAAAATATTTAGTAAATACTCAATTTCTTACTTTAGTATTTAAAAAAATCTTTATTAAAGTATATTAAATGACAAACATTATTTATTGGTAAATTAAACCTTTTAAAACCAATCAAAATAAGCGATGCTTTCAAATTTGCTTTTCTAAGCTGTTCTGCAATCTGGTTATATTTTTAACAATGGATCATTTTTCTGTTGAGAAATGCATTCATTAACTATAGATTCTCATAAAATATACTTGTATTTTTTGTAACAGTTACACCTTAGCAAAGTCGTATAAAATAATGTTTCACTTTAGTTAAATTTGTACAAATAGAAAAATTTTACAAATATGCTTTGGTGTCATATTCATCAATACAAAGTTTTTTTTAACCTTGATAACCTTCTACAACCTTGATAATACAAAAACTCTCTGCACTCTGTAACATAAAAAAATCCAAACTATATTGTGCGTTTTGTACATTTTCTGAGCGTAAATATAATTAATAGGGTTGTATTATCATGATGCTCTTATTAAAAATCTACTTATGTGCAAAATTAAATGCAGATTCCAATTAAATTGAATACCAATATCCTAAGAGAAACACCTCTGAAACAATTTCAAATTAAATAAACTATTACAAACATAAGTTAACTCGAGCGAATATTTATAATTACTTAAGAACTCTTATATTTAAAGGGAAGGTAAATTCATTTCTATATATAAGTTAGCATATCTCACGTCTTTCTCTAGTTTTAAAGCTATATATGCTGGACATTTAAAGTTATTTGGACAGGACTTAAGTACTTTATAAAATTTAAATTTGGCACGAATGGGACCAATGCTATACATTTTACCACTTGATTACAAAAGTTTACTATCAGATATCACTAAAATGTTTCGATCCTTGAAGCTATATATGTCCCATTCCCACACTAAATTATATGTCATGTATATTATATAAATAAAAGCCTTATTAATAAATTCAGAAGTAATAATATTTTTTGATTAGGTATACTCGTACACTTTAAGTACAAACAACAAATTCATAGAACATATTAGAAATGTATAATTCCGGGTAAACTAATTATTAAATTAATTATTAATGAGTAAAGCTCATTCTTAAATAATAAAATTCCACTCTTTTAGATCACTGTAACAGCCAGGTGGTTATATCAAATACTCCTACTAATCATTGGTAGACTATTACTGATATATATATATATATATATATATATATATATATATATATATATACATGCTTATATACGATGTGGAGTAGAACGAGGGATATAATATGGAAGTTAGAGGTGAAGAGTGTCAGCCATATATATCGTCCTCGTATCTTGATAGGGTTTCAAAATTACAGACCTCTTCGCCATTGGCCCTCTTGTTGCTTTTGAATGCTGTGTTAATAAACAAAATTTGAGATTCTGCGTATAACATTAGACTTACAGAGCCTAATAAATCAGTTATAGGGGAGAAAAAAAACAGTATATCTGAAAACACATCCAGAAGTTAAAACTAAGATATAGCTTTTAATTTAATTAATTAATCCCTTAGCATTTTAATTTCCTCAATATTAAGTTTTTTACATTGATATAAATTTTATCTAGCAGCGATAATATTTGCGAATTTTATAATGGAAACATTCTACGATTATAGTTATTCGAATTCCTGCAAATAATGCGTATCTTACAGTTTTTTTTCTTCTCATATCTAGACTATTTTATTAATATAATTAAAATAAAATGTGTCAAAACGATCAAAATTTGTAAAGATTTTTGTAAAAATTTTTTTTCGATTCTTAAAATCATTTTTAATCATTTTCAATGATAGTAAATCCAAATTCGAATCTTTGAAACCTTTTTAAAATTCTATTGAATGAAATGAAAACTACATGAATCTTTCATTATTTTTTGCTCTTTTGGATGTAGTTTGTTTCGTATAAATGAATGCAATAATCAAGTAGTAATGTAGTAACAAATAGTAAAGGGAATTAGAAATTTATAATGATTAATATTAGATTCAATAAATTGAAATGCTTTGTATATTGAAATCCTAAATGCTTTGGAACAGATATAACGTAAGTATTAAAAATAAAGTTATGGTGCACCCAAATGTAGAGCTGATTTCGGTATTCGTTATATATCTTAGAACTTGGTCCGTAAACAGTATCAAGATAAAGAAAAATAGTGTTCTTTAATGAAAGCTTGTAATGGCCTTCCTTCATTATTTAAATCCAAATACATCTTAAAGTCTAATTAAATAGTCAATAAGTTAACGAAATCCAGTAGAAGAGACGTTATAAGAATACAACATTGATTATTTTCTCTCAACACAGAATGTGCAAGATAGCTCTCTCGAATTCTTCTTAACACATTTAATACTCTAGCCTATATTTTAGCAATAAAATCTTAACTTTTACGAAACCACGCGTTCCGATTAACGTACTTTTTCTTTACAACATAATTTTTACTATTCTAACTTGCTTCAAGCTAATTTCTATCCAAAGGATTAATTATGATGATTCAATCCAATTTATAAATATCTATTACTTGTCATTCTGACTATATCTTCTCTATCTTCCTTCTCTTTCCTTTCAATTTAATTTCGCTTATATATCATTCATCTCAAATTAAATTTATTGTACTTCCTTTTATCACCTAATTTACCTAATTACGTTTCATTTTAGTTGGAAAGGATTTGTAATTTTGTACTATTCTAATTGCCAAATTCCCCTGGAATAATGCAGAGAAAATCACGAACAGCTGAAATTCATTAGCTTATTTTATTTACTATAATTTTTCATTGAGTATTACGTATACAACCATTTATCAATAATACAATATGCAACCAATACACAATATACAACAACTTACAAGGAAAATTAATAAAATACCCCGTACATATGCAACTGGCTAGTTTCAAAGAGTATATGAAGTTCTACATCAAACTACTCATGTTTCGGCTAGTTTTCTGATAAATTTCCCCTACAGTTTTTTTTTTATTTCAGTTTTACGTCGCTACTCATATTACAGCCGAGA